>AAPY01499898.1:0-11776 GCA_000181375.1 Tupaia belangeri
CCATTCAGCTGACATCTCCCCTCATGGATGAGAAAGATGCCCAGGGAGCTGCAGGAGTGCACCCCTAGGTCCCAGTGAGCAATACCCAGAGGGAGGATTTCAGTTTTAACACAGAGAGGAACTCAGGGGGGAGTGAACATCACCCTGGGACACAGGGGTGACAGTCAGCCTGCCCCTGAAGAAAGGGCCTAGGGAGTGTGTAGGGCCTTTGACCGCACCCTAGCACCCTGAGAGATGATGAAGAAGGGGCAGGTCCCATGTCTCCAGAGGGAGAATAACCTGGGTCCTCCCACAGCTTACCTTGGCTACCTTGACCCAGTGCTCAAGCACTGTGGCCCTGTCTTTGGCCTTCATGCTTTGGTCCCCGAGGCAGGTCGTTATGACCATGTTGGCCACCCTATTAAAGTGTGCAATGGTGGCACGGACAGTGGGCGACAGATGTTCCCTGCCCTTCTTGTGCCTCTGGGTCCAGATGGAGCCCAGGCAGTCCAAAGGCACCACCTTTTTGAATAGTTCCTGAGGGAAAGAAAGAGTCCTGTAAGCACAGCCCACCTCAGCTCAGAGTGTGCAGGTGCCCACAGGCTGAAGCAGGGGTCAGTGGTCTGAGCTGGAGCTCAGGGAACTTAAAGTGTGTATCAAGACTGGTGGGAGTCTCCAGGATTGGCTCTCTGCACACCGCGGATGCCCACCTCATGGTGCTCAGGACTCAGCACTAGTAGGAATGGTAGAAACCATTCTTCCAGGCTGCCTTCCCCAACTCCACATGTGAGAAGGTGGCTCAGATGTGTGCATCCAAGGTGGCATCTTCTGCCCACATTCATGAGCCCTCTGCTCTTGCGTCCCATCAAATGCACATGCCCCATGGCAGCCGACCCCAGGGGCTCTGGGTAGGTGAGTGCTAGTAGACATTAAGTGTCTAGTAGGTGCTGAGCCTGGTGAGACCTCCTGGCAAGTAGGGTGGGTGATGTGGCCTTCCTGCACCTCATGGAGCAATATCCACTCATACTGGGGATGAGTCCCACCCTGCTCTCTCTCTGTCCCTTCTGATGGGCTCTTTGCAGTAACTTTGAGTAGATGGCACTATTAGTGCCCAATCTCTACCATCCACATGTGGAAAGGGACGGAGTGGAGGTGGTTGTAATTATGGCATTGCCCGTAGACATCCAGAAGACTGGGTGATCAATAAGAAAGTCGAGGTCTATTCAGCTTGTGCAAATCTGAGGCCCAGAGCCAACCTCTGATGAGGCTGGAACATGATGGGGATCTTGGGTTCTCTGTCCATGAGTTTCTCTGCTCATCCTGGTCTTTTTGGCACACTAAGAAAGCCACCAGAGTGTAATCTAAGGGGCTCCACATTAATAATATGATCACACCCAGAGGCCAACCTGGACACCATGAAGGGGTTTAGTGTCACTAAGTACCTAACAACACAACCAAGCTTAAGTATAGATTTGGAGGGACATTTCAAACTATAGCAGAGGGTGATAGTGTAGGCCAGGACACACGATTGGTAAGATGTGGAGCAGGCATTGGACCCACATCATCAGAGTCCGGGCAGAGTGTGTCTAGTCTAAGACAACTGGTGCCCAGGTGGTGGCCTGCTCTGCCCACCCTGGATAGCCTCTCTGCTCACCGTGTCTATGTATGTCAGCTGCTCAGCCAGCAGCTTCGGCGAGAAAAACAGTACGGTTTTCAGCACAGGTGACTCTGGCTCCAGAGCGGGCCCTGGAGCTGCCCTTGGTGCAGGTGCTGGTGCTGGCTCAAGTTCTGGACGTGGAATAGGCACTAGGTTAGGAGGAAGGTATACTGGCATCAGTTGCTGTCCACTGGTCTTTCTAGCGATACCAGTGGGGATTCCAGCCCCAAAACACTGCCCTCAGACACTCCTTCAGGCTGCAGTTCACCTCACCATGTGTTTCTTCCATGCTGGACTCCGGCCATTGTAGCTGAGTGACAATGATGTGCAGGTGGTGTTCTAGCCCTGCTCCTGACAGGGTGACCTGCGCACTGGCCACCTTCATTTTCAATGTGAGGATGTGTGAGGGGTCATCAAGATCTCCGGAGAACATGTTGGGCCAGTTGACTGTGGAGGAATCCATTGTGCTAGGGGTAGGTGTGTGGGGAGCAGAGTCAGAAGCCAGCCCCTCCATTCACTCCCCCCTTCCAGATACCACTGTGTGTTCTGGGCCCCGGGTCTTCCTCCATCTGTGCAGAGATAGCTGCATCCCACAGCCACAGAATAGCCTCTGTGGCTATTCTGGCAATGACAGACCTGGTCACTGGGCAGAGATGATGCCAACCCTCTTCAGCCCTAGCTTCACAGGGAGCAGATGAAGCTGAGGCTGCTCTAAATTTCCCAGGCATATCTCGTAGGTGACAGAGTCAGCAACGTGCCCTGAAGGGCACCCACACACCTGCCGAAGATCCAGTCCAGGAACTGGGGGATGGTGGTAAAGTCCTGTATGTAGCAGAGGAACTTGGCAAAGTATGAGACAGACAGCTCCTGGACAGCGGGGACCAGCGACTCCCCCAGAGTCTGCCTGGTGCCTGACTGGAGAGTCCTCAGAGTACTGACCTCCCAGAGACCAGGGACTGACTTCTTCCCATCCTAAGGGAAAAGAGGGGCTTAGGTCAGTGACAGCACCAGGAACCCATGAGGACTGGGGTGTGGAGCTGAGAGGAGAAAGCCACCCTGCAGGGATGTGTGATGTGGAAGGCCTGAGTGTCCATGCTGAGGAAGGTTCTAGGATTTCCAAGTTGAATTTGATATGGGGGAAGTGAAAGACTGAACAATCAGCATCTTCAAGGTTTCCTCAAGGTCTTTGGTCAGCTGTGGAGAAACAGCCCTCCATGTTGGTTTCTAGCCTCAGGAATCATGAGGAAATAAACTTGCTGTGAAGGCCACCAGCCTGTGGCCCTGTGTAATGGCAGCCCTAGCAAATAGGTACAGCCTAGAGTGAGGACCTGGGATGTTCCCTGCAGTATGGCAGAAGTGCAAGTGCGAGGGTCACATCTCGTTCCAGCAGCACTGAAAGGCGGAGCTGCAGGGAGCACCTCTCGTGTGGAATACGATGGAGACATGTGAGGGCACAGCTCTGACCGGTGGGGCAGTGCTGTGTTCACTCAGATGACAGATTCCATGTGATGACAGCTTAACTTTCTTCTTGTCATCCCCTATTTTGTGTAAAGCCTTCCAAGTAAGAGTGTTGGTTAGTTGTCCTGGAGAAGGCCTGGAGAGGAATGGGAGCCAGCTGCTACCTGGATTCCTCATGTGAGAAGCTAGGACAGTAGCAACAGCAGGGACTTGGAAGCAAAGTTGTCCTAGCGGAACATGGGAAAATCACACAACTGTTTCCTCTGACAGTGTGTGATGAAGGACTTGACAAGGAACTAAGTTGTCAGAAGCCAGGTTCCTCTGGGGATAAGACTGTGTGTGACCTAAGTGGGAATGCCCAAGAAGGGTCCCAAGAGAATCTGTATGTTCAGGTTTGGGTCCATGATTACCCACCGCTCTCACCTTAGACCAGCGTTGGCTATAGTGGTTGCTGTGGCCAAATTGCCCACTATCCAGAAAGATGATGTGGTTGGACACATGAAATGTCCCTTCGCTGATCTCTTCTGGGGAACTCTGAGAAGGGAATACCTGGCAGCCGGGCCAAGGTGGATCAACAGCCTCTCTGGCTGTCCCCAGAGGGGACACTTCCATGAACAGTTCTGCTTCCCCAATCAGGCGTTTAGGAGCATCTTCATAGATCTCCTGCCAGGGAGGAACCAGACCTCAGTATGAGGTCTCAGGGAAAACATGTGGGTAGACAAACTTGGTCTGAACAGTCCCTCTGCTATCCTGCCAGCCGCGACTATAGATGTAAACAGGGCAGACTTGCCAGGGTTCCAACTGCCAATGGCCTGGTTCTGCCCATGAAAAGTTCCCCTCCTCTCCTGATGTCCCTATATATACATATGGGGTTGGGGGTGGGCTGGGGGGCTGCCCAGATGAACTCAGGGAGGGCTAACCTGGATGGATGTGCCCTGAGCTGTCCTGTGTTACCTGTGAGTAACCCTGACCAGATGGCCAGAGGCATTCGATGGCAGGGCTCATCCAATCTAGGAATCTCTGGAAAATATTCCTTCTCTTGGTGGCCCTGGGAGAAAAGTCTGGGCACAGTGAAGAGCAGCAAGAAAACATCTTGCCCCTTCGAGCATTTCCCATCAACTGAACTGGCTAGAGCTGGCCTCTAGAATGTGGATGCCCGGTTACCAGAGGTCTAAATTCTGTTAGTGTCTGTTACCAAGGAAGTGAGGTCACTTCATCAAGATTCCATGATCTTGCTCACTTCCTTCAGTAAGACCTGCTCAAAGGCTGCTCTAGGGATATGACTGCTCAACTTCCTGCCCATGTGAACTCCTTAATTACACAATTATACACACATGGCCCTCCCATCACCCTCCTGAATGCAAACACTGCACCAGTTGACAAGATGTAGCAGGAATCAGACCCATGTGTTTCTCCTGATTTCTGTGACCCATAAGCCATTGTGTCTTTCATGGCCTCTCACATCTCCTCATATGAACAGCGGGGAACTTGCTAGCCACAAATCCCATCAGGTGATTAAACTTACAAAGTTCATGGTTTGGTGTCATGGGTAGACAAGGCTCACGCTCAGAGATGAGAGAATTGCAAAGAGAGGTGGGGGTGATCATGGACTAAGACTCCCCAAAACCCAGGGCCTAACAGTGTAATCTTGGAAAGTGACTCTCCCTCTGGCCCTAACTTTCCACTCTGCACAAGCAAGATTTTAAAATTAAATGGGATTTTGGTGACAAGCAAGAGACTCTAAGGCAGGGCCACCACTGGCCCCAACCCCAGCTCCAGCTAGCTTTCCCCACCTCATAGCCCATTCCTTCAGCAAGACAGACTTCTGCTCACTTGCCAGCAGTGCCCATTCAGTCTACTGCCCTAGTAGCATGTGGCATGCAACTTTTTCTTTATTCTCTTTCATACTTTCTTCCCTCATATATTGTCCTCTCCTCCTAATTCTCCACCCTCCCAGAGGGAATAGACGGGTCAAGAATCACAGTTCTGAAATACGCTAGTATTGTAAGGTTCCCTGGGATCCTTTCTTTTACTGAACCACCTACGAAAAAGGTGATACTACTCTTCAGACACCAGAATAGAAGACTCCTCTGGAGACCACATTGCTAAACACAACAGAAGAGAGACTTTGGCACACATCAGTCCACAGCAGAAGGGAAACACACTTGCTCCTAGCCGAAGAAACATTCTCCCAAAGGATATTCAAAAGTGAATATATCTCTCTATGGCTAAAAGTAGAAGAGCAACAGGTCTGAATAAACCAGGAAATATGTCTCCATCAAAAGAACACAATAACTCCCCTTCATCTCTTGAAAAAACAGAAGATGTTACCAAAATGTCAGAGAAAGAATTTAGAACATTTATGGTGGAAAAACTCTCTGACTTTGAACAGAAAAGAGGAAACAAACTAAAGGATATTAGGAAGTCCTTCCACGGTATGAAAGAAGAAATGGACACTCTAAGAAAGAATTAGATGGAACTATTAGAGATGAAGTCTGTAATACAGGAAATCAAAATCTCTTGAAAGTAATAAAACTCGATTCAATCATGCTGCAGATTGAATCTCCAACATAGAAGATAAAACCTATGATCCAGCAATCCCACTCCTTGGTATCTACCCAAAGACAGAAGAACTTATAATTAGGAAAGTGCTGGCACATCCATGTTTAATGTGGCATCATTCACAATTGCTAAGACATTGTACCAACCCATATGTCCACAAATAGATCAATGGATTGAAAAACTGTGGCATATAAACTCTATGGAACACTACTCAGCCATAAAGAAAACCAAGGCCCTGGTTTTTGACAGAAAGTGGATTGAATATGAAAGATTTACTGCTGAGTGAAGCAAGCCAGGCTCTGAAGGAGAGACATCGAATGTTCCCACTTAACATATACTGAGTGTTTGTACTCTATGACTGAAACTGATTGACTAAAGGATGTAGAAACACAGTAAATGGTTGTGAACACCAGATATACTGTGGGTGAAACAGTAGAGACTGAGGAAGGACATTTAGAAGACAAATAGAAAGAGAAATCATTAATGGGACAAAGAAATGTGGTATTATCTGTTGAAGATAATTTTCTAGTATTATTAACTGGACTAGGGAGAAATGTACACATGTTGGGACTATTCACTTTGTAAGCTAAATAACATGATTGAATGTATAAAGGAGTATGAAATAAAAAATTTTTAAAAATTTAAAAATTAAGATTTCATCCTTGTTGTCCCTGAGAATAAACCTTTCGATATCTACAATCAGACCATGTGCTTCAGTCAGTCCATACAGTGGAAGTGCCTTCAATGGTTCAGCACACACAGTGGGTAGTCACTCACTTCTGATCAGAAGTAACCCTATCAGTTTTTTGTTGAGGGAAACAAAGCAATGTAGTCTGTGTAGCTTATATCAACAGGAATTTCTTTCTCATAGT
The DNA here is from genome assembly GCA_000181375.1 of Tupaia belangeri. Taxonomy (NCBI): domain Eukaryota; kingdom Metazoa; phylum Chordata; class Mammalia; order Scandentia; family Tupaiidae; genus Tupaia; species Tupaia belangeri. The sequence continues at coordinate 6,529 of AAPY01499898.1, forward strand.
TCTGGAGTCTGAAAGTATAAGGTATCGGTGCCAGGATGGTCAGACTCTGGGGAGGGTTTTCCTTTGAGTTTGACCAGTGATTGGGTATTTTCTCTAATGATATAGGTAGGGGGTAGAGGGGCAAAATATGCACTGGGGTCTCCATCATAGGGTAATCTTGTTCAGGAGGGCTCCACCCTCATGACTTAATTACCTCTCAAATAACCCATGATGTAATACCATTAAGTTGGGAGTTTATCTAGCCTAATAGGATAAACCAATTTGAGATTTGATATGTGCAACTAGCCATGGACAGGGAAAAAGAGTATGTTCATAAGAGTGATGGATATGAGGGAACAGTCTGTTTCATTAAGACATTTAGTGTAAGAAACATGTATGGAGAAATAGAATATTCTCTTAATTTTCTTCATTCTGTCTGTATGGTACATTTCATTGTCAAAGTCTTTTTGTTCTCAAGTATCAAAGCAGAAGAGATTTAAAAATATTATTGTATCCCTTTATTTGAAAAGAAAAGAATAATAAGGTATTTTATTTCTTTAAGACAGAACAATTAGTTGTCCACATAAGTGGATCTGAGAAAAAGAAATATGTGACTTAATAGAGAGAGAAAAATGTGGGCACTGAAATATTAGTTGTATCTTGAATGCACTTTATGGCACCAATGGAAAGATCTGAGCATATAATAATAGGACAGGTGTGGATACCAAAGACAGTAGGGTAGGGAGCTGGATGGTCAAAGGTGGGTGGGAGGGACTCTCGAAAGAAAATCTTAACAGACACAAGAATATAAAATTCTCTGTTGAAAATGATGTTCATGAAAATATGCCTGATTAGATTGTCGCATACTGCATGCATATTTCAAAAAACCATGTTGGAGGTGGGGAACAGTAATTAGCATAATGGCTATGTCGGTGGACTCCCATATAGTCGACCATGGTTCAAGTCCCGGACCCGGTGGCTTAAGCTCAGGCCGGGTGCATGTGCATAAGTGCCCAAGATCCCGAGAGGAGAAGGGATGACTGCATGGCCATCTCCCCCGCCCGTGTGTGTGTGTGTGTGTGTGTGTGTGTGTGTGTGTGACTTCTTGCTTTCTATCTCTCTGTCTTTCTAGCGAGTGCACGTGCCCTATAGCAAAAACCTTAAAAAAAAAAAAAAGTATTGTGTGCTACAGATATGGACACTGATTGATGGAATAAAAACAAATTATAAAACGAAAAACAATAGAAAATTGGAAAAATAAAATATACAATCATATGAAGCGTTGTGAAATCTCTACTCCAGATTTTCACAAAGTTAATAGAGGATATGGAGTGACAAAATTTTTAGAAATTCTAATACTGGAAAAAAAGTCAATTATGTAAAAGCATACAAAAATGTGAATTTTATTTTTAGAGCAAGATAAAGTACAAAATTTAAACTTAATAATTGTAAAGCAAACAGAATAATATGAACACATAGTAAAGATATTTAAAAGTCATACGAGTTAAAAAAGAGGAACTATACATAGAAGAAAAAGAAATAATGGAAAATAAGGGCTTTGGAGAAGACTCTTAAAATCTTATGAAGTGGGACCAGCAGTTAGCATAATGACTATGTCACTGGACTCCCATGTAGTCGACCGTAGTTTGAGTCCCAGACCCAGTTGCTTCCACTCATGCCAAGCACGTGTGCATGCATGCCCAATATCCTGAGAAGAGAATGTAGGAGAAGGGATTGCAGTGTGGCCATCCCCCCGGCAGGTGATTTTTCACTTTCTGTCTCTCTGTCTCTCTGTCTTTCTGGCGCGCACACGTGCCCTATGGCAAAAAAATTTAAAAAAAAATCTTATGAAGTGAGAATGAGGAACACCTTCCATTGACACTCTATTGTTTTTATTTTTTTAAAGAATTATTTTATTTAACTTTATGTTTATTTTCCAGACTGATTAGAGAGAGTGAGAGAAAGAGTGAGAAAGCAAGTCTCCAGGTCCAGGACTTGAACCACATCAGTCATGTGGGAGTCCAGCATCTTTAATCACCACACCACCTGCCTTCACCTCTGTTGCTTTTTTGAGAGGTAGAGATCAAAGAGTTTTTTGTGTCCTTTCACAATTATTCATCTATGGCATTATAGAGGTTCTTTTCAGGTCATAATATTTTTTTCTCTATTTTTAAAGTAATAAATTTATGTTTGAAACTGTATCATTCTCATACAATTGTTTACACATTTAATTAGAAAATTTTAATTAAGATAAAATACACAACAAAATACATAATTTTAACAAGTTTTAGGTATACAGTTCAGTAGTTCTAGTACATTTGTAATGTGAGAAACCGTCTTCACCGCCTTGCTCCAAAATACTTTTATTGCCCCCAAAGCAAACTGCATATTCATTAGGCAGTTATTTCCAATTTTTCCCTTCTCCTTAGCACTCCTCCCCAGATAACTGCAAATAAACTTTCTATCTCTATGAACTTACAATACAAAGTAATGATAACTATTTGAGATGAGTTCATGCTGAATATTACACAACATGTATATGTTTTGACCAAAAAATTCACGATAACCCATAAATATGTAAAACTATAATGAAATTAGAAATAGAATTTTAATTTTAAAAGTTACACACATGAGACTAGCAGATGGTGTAGTGATTATGCTGCTGGACTCCTTTGTAGTCAATTGCGGTTCGAGTCCCGGACCTGGTGGCTTAAAATTGGATGCCTATACATGTGTGCCCAAGAAGAAAATGGAGGAGAAGGGATTATGGCATGGCTATCCCACTTGGGGAATGATTTCTCACTTTCAGTCTGTCTTGTTTCTCCAGTGAGCACATGTGCTATATTGCAAAATCTGTCTCAAAAAAAAAAGGTACATTCAAATTTATAGAAGAGAAAATAAAAATTACTCATAATCCATGTATCAAGAAAAAAAAATCTGGCTCATCCTCCTAGAATATTTAGACTTCTGCCCAAAAGATTTACTATTATGTATCAGAATTCACCCCCTCTAAAACTCCAAGATTAGAAGTTGATGGAATATTAAAATCTGAAGAATAAAAATTTTGCACTATTAACTTTCAAAGGATTTGGTTAGATTTCTGTATATCTTCAACACTGACAACATGTGTTGAGAACTCCCTCAATTATGACGCTTCCACTCAAATACTTTCCTTCTCTCATATTTAACAAGAAAAAAGTTAAAAGATATTTTTCTTTAGTATAGTTAAAATATTTCAATACATATTGAGCACCAAAACAGGAGAGAGTCCCTTGTATTTGTTTAGAGTTTTCTTGTGACAAACTGCTGCTTCCTATAAGGAGATTTTATTTCCTCAGTTGTAACAGTAGAGGGAATTTCCCTAGGTACTATTCAGTTGTCCCTTTTCTCTGCCTCACCTCTATAGGCTGAAATCACAGCTAGTAAAACTGATCTCTGCAGCCAAGCACCACTTTCTTGGATAACATTCCCATAACAAACTTGAGCAGAGACAGCAGAGCTGCCAAGGGGGCTGACCCTTGGCTGCTTAGGAAGGTAAGAGAGACTTGGCTTCTTAGGGGACATCTGTAGCACAGCTCCTTAAATGAGTCACAGAGGTCTTCTGAGAAGAATCAGGACAATTTTCAGTGCCACCGGAAGCCAAGCATGTGGTCACAGATGTGCCAGTACTCTGAATGCTAAAATAAGGACAGAGGACCACACAGAAACTGATTCCAATAAAGGAATAAATGTGAGACCCATCAACCATGTTGTAAAGGGACAGGTCCCCACCCTCCCAGCCCAGGAAAATTCCTATCCTGTGGGGGTGCTGCCTCAGTGACAGAGACCCTGGTTTGAAGGTGGGAACCATGGCTTTCCCTTCCTCACATACCACGACCCAGAAATTCTTCTCTGCACTTTCTTTAAACCACCCCTCTCTCTTCACTCTCTGTGAACAAATACCCAGAGGCCATCTAGTTCCAAGTTCAACTGCTGTTCCCATATTTACTTCTACTTCCCAATAATGCCTCCCTGTGGTAAAGCAGTTTTGACCCAGAACACTGAAGACAGCTGCAGATTGCCCTTGCCCTTGGTGTGTTGAGGCACTGCCGTTCTCAGCAGCATTGGGTATTGTAGAATCGTTTCTTCTATCCTCAGACAGGGTGAGGTTGGGATGAGCTGTGTCTGGATCCAAAGAACCATCCACTGCAGGTATAGGGAGTAAAATAGATCAGTCCATCATGGAGACTGCTTGGCCTTGGGAAATAATCAATTATTGGGTAAGGATAAAAGAAGAAAATGAGAGAAAAAGGTATAATATTTGGTGTCCATTCCTAGGGTATATAGAGCGTGTGAATCAGAGCAGGCCTAGGGCAGTCAGGTCCTTGGGGACCATGTGTTCCAGACAGGCTGAGTCCATGTAGCCTGGGTGGCTGCCTTCTCATTGAAAATCCTCATGGTCAAGCATTTCAAGGTGGGATACTCTACTCTCCTTGAAATGTCTGTTAATTCAGTTTTCTCTTAATAGCTAAGGCCTAGCTTATTTACAATCACTCTGAGCCTAGTTTCATTTATGTCTCTGTAGTATCAATTTCTTGTAGGAGTATGTATCATAATAATGAAATCATCCATTTATATACATAAATATATATACATATATATACAATATACATAAATAGAAAGGAAACTGAACTCCAACACAATTTTTTAAAATTTTAATTGTTTAACTTTATTACTGTTGTACCATTTATACAATTACATATCATTTCAATGCATCCATTGACCATTTTCTTTGTTTGTTTATTTATTTATTTATTTATTTATTTATTTATTTTTTTATTTTCCATTTTCCAATGAGTGGTGTGTTGGTGTCTCTGACACAGAATGGAAGAGAAACTGGAACTGCAATGAATGCAGACTTTTTTTCTTTTTTCATTTCCACTGACCAATAAACAGAACTATAGGTGCACCCAACTACGGACATGCATTAACTTGCCATGAGAAATCTAGGTAGGCTAAGTAGGATGAGAGAATGTTTGTCACTCCCAGAAATCTCTGGAGAGGAAGAATGGAGGCTTGGCATCAAGGTACCTGTGGACAAGCTTAGTGGGCTCTGTCTGAAAGCTGGCATTCATCCACGACAGTAAAAAGATATCAACATAAGAAAGGCTGTAAATGAAAAAGAAAACACAGAAAATACTGCTTTCATAAAGATCTGATTGCCTTGGCACAGGCCCTGTGGGCAGAATCAAACGCATTGCTCCCAACCCCCACAGCAGAAGAAAAGGCA
>AAPY01499903.1:0-20854 GCA_000181375.1 Tupaia belangeri
ACTGACTCATTTTACTCGTTTTTCAAGGTCTAGCTTTTAGTTCCTCTGTCCTTGCTCACGTGGCCCTTCTTTTTTTTTTCTTTTTTTATTGCCCAAAATCATGGTTTACTCAAAATCGTACTAATGGGTCATACATCTCAATCATAACAACTTGAATTTTTACTACACTGCACAAGTTTATATTGATAAATATTTTTTTTAAAAACAGGAGAGGAAATACCAAAATGGCTATAAAGAGCTTTCCAAACATTGGAAATAATATATCGGAATTAATTAGTGGGGGGAAGCAAATTAAATGAATCCACAGAGTAACAGGCATTACACTAGTATAGCTTACAGAAAGGAAAGAGGTGAAGGTTTGGATTGGAAAGAAAATTTGGCCTTTTTATAAAAAGAAGCAATGACAACATCAACAATAACAAAATCCTGCCATGGAGACTTAGAGCTCTGTGAGACAAAGAGTACCAAGATTTAGGCTCGTATAACTATTAGCCGTAGTTAGAAAGAGGAATCATGTCATGAAACATACATCAGAACATGAACGCATATAAATTAAGGCATACTGTTTATCTTTCCACATCATTGCACAAGTGATAAGAAAACAATACTGCAGTCATTCTTGAGTAAGAAAGTTTTCAGTGACATTGGAAGTTCTGCAATGATTACAGGTGCAGATAGTCTTAGTACTACAAATTTAGTAAATATCAAAACACTCAGTGGTACCACTAAGCTAATTAAATTATCTATCTATCTATCTATCTATATTTTACTAGAAAGGTAATCATTTCCCTGCCTTCATGTTAACTTAAAATCATTTATAAATGGAAATATATCCAGTAGAAAAGACTTTTCATGTGCAATCCTATATAATGCATTCTGGTTCACCAGCTGTTTTTAGAATATTACATTCGAAATGTACATTCCAATATATACAAACACATATGTTCAATAGATGCCACCAAACTGTCCCCTTGCCACACACGTTTATACTTACATATACATTTAAAGCCCCAGATAGATGCTTTTTCTCCTTTAGGCAGACACAAAGTAAGCCAGAAGAGTTTAAGTTTTTTAGGATTTTAAGAACTTAATGTCTTGATTTATCTTGAATGGATGATAAGATAAGGAGTCCACAAAAAAACGCAGCTATACATGCCAACCTTTTTAAGAGACTTGAGTTATCTTTAGGAATAATAATCTGTGCGAGATCATTAGTGATCTGAGAAATTTAATGAGCCACGCAAACAAATATGAAAGTGCTGACCATGATGTTGAGCATAGGATTTCCAGGTATGAGTACTGAGATACCCCTTGTGTCTGCTGCCAGCTATCTGTGATATTGGCAAATAAACAGCTCTAGTGAAAATTTTCCAAACCAAGCAAAAAATGAACTGTAAACTGAACGAGCATATCCAGGGATGTTCCTTATTAGAATGAAGGCTAAAATCTGTACCACAGAAACAGATGGGTGTAGTTCATTGCACTCAGCTTTGTTTTTACAACTGCTAGCCTAGATCGAATAGGTCAAGAAAGAAACAACTGAAATAAAGAGTAGAAAATTTGAAATTTTGTTTGAAAAGAGAGGTTCACCCTTTCCTTCAGAAAGTACTTGACGCTTCTGTAAAGCCAGATAAATAAAAGCAAACAGCATGCCATGAAAGACTACGTAACGGTCTAACCTCCATCTGAACCACTATTCATATACGCTCCCTTTCAGTTCAAAACACTTGGACAATGGCCAAAGAGAAAAGATCTCAAATGCACCCTGAGAATAAGCCAGAAAACATATGGATAACAGCAAAAAGGTTAGTTTCAACAGCAAACCAAAATGCCATAAACAATTTCCATTTGCTTTTTTTTGGATTATTTGTGGCCATAGTGCTAAAGTGACATATATGACCATACACCACACAGTGACCAAGGGAACAAAGTAATAGAATTGATAAGGCCGATCCATAACCATGCATAACACTACTACCAGGAAATTGAGACGAAATAAGATATGACATACTCTATGGATTCCAAAGTCTCCTTTGATCCAAAAGTAGGAGAAATGCCCATACCCTGTCTGAAATAAATATGCAGCAACCAGAACTCGAATGTGCATGTACACAGGCAAAAATGTACTTGCTCCAGAGATGTGATATATCAAAATCACAAGTTGCATCCAGCCTTTCCATTCATCTGTTTGTTCTCTATTTAATACTTTAGTCTCTTTAGTATTTTCATTGTAAAATACTCCCAAAACCAAAATGTAGATAATTGGAATAAAGAAGGATGCATGTGTATAAAATTTATTTTCCTTCATAAACAAATTTGCGCGGTCACACATACAGAAATATGCCATGATCAGGCCAAGTTTGCAGAAAGAGTGTAGAAGTATTTCCAGCGGAGACACAGAGGTGCTGATGATATTTTTCTTTTCCTCTCTACTTTCCAAATCAGTACATGGCTTATTCTTCCGATGTGCATTACGATGAATTATGTAAAAAATTAAATATCCGACAATAGACAAGGTGAAAAACCAAGCAGCCAGCTTCTGTATGAGGGTAAGGGGAGGCCGAGGTTGACAACAGGAACTATCTACAGGCTTCAAAATCTTATTGCAACACACGTTCATGAGAATCATTGCACTAGTTTCTCTGCTTGATTCAGGAAGATGTACGCCATCCAAAGATTCCATGATGGTTTCTTGAGCAATTAATTTGGAAACGCTGAACATCTTTACATTTGATTTAGAATTTCTGGTACTACTATTCAAAATACTGACTGCAGCTTCATTGTAGGCATCTATCTTCTCATTGGTAATCATTTTCCTATTTTCACTTAATAGATCTTCATAAACAGGGTCTTGTAAGACCCAATAAACATCACTAGTCTTGGCCAATTTTTCTAAGAGTGGTGCTATGGAGGTGATGTTCATTTTATACTGAGAAAGTGCTTCATTACTACCATTGTGAATCTTGATGGACCACGTGGCAGCTCCTGCTACAATCACGTGGGGCTTTGCAACAGAATCCTCAGTCCATACTTTGATACACTGTTTCATAGAACCATTAACTTCTGGATGCCATAGAAAATGCACTTTTACTGACGCAGTCTCATCTTCAAAAGGAATGTTTTCATGCTTATTACCTTCTTCTTTGAATTAGGGATTAATTATTTTTACAAAAGAATAAAATAATTGCCGAATTCTGGAACCTCCAATAGATGCAATATGTTTATCTACAAGGCAATTCTTTGCTTCACTGATTTTGTATTTATGCGTCATGCAACTATGAGGTTGCCAAACTTTCTCTCCAAGAAATCTGCCGCTTGAGAGAAGGTATTCACATGAATCATTACCTCGCTAGCGGCGGGAGGCGAGGTGGGACGCTGCGAGCAGCAGCACGGCCACCAGCGCCAGCACCTTGGCGCTCCTCACGCTGAAGTAGGGGTTGATCTCCCGCTTGCCCAGGTTGTAGGCCAGAGCCGCCATCTTGGTTCCTCCATGACAACAGTGAGCGGCAGAGCAGGGAAGGGGCTCCCCACAGGGGCACCACTGGGGCTGCCGCTGCAGCCAGGCGAGCAGCAGCCGCCAGCTCTCACAGCCACCACCCGCGCCTCGCGCTGGGGAGCCTGACCCCGCCGCCGTGGTGTCCCGGCCTCTGCCTGCCCCTCCTCGGCCGCGGCCTCCTCGGCGGCCTCCCCACAGCCCCCCTCACATGGCCCTTCTGAAGCTCCATCATCACCATCCCTGTGTCTTTTACATTACCTTTTCACCGCAGGCAAGGGAGACATGGGGAGACTAGGCCACAAACAGGTGCATGGGCGTGGAGCAGAGACTGGTTTTGACACCATAATTCCCAGAGCTTTCCTTATGTGTAATTGAGCAATAGGAGACAGAGTCAAGAAAGCAAAGACTCCTATGACCTCCACTTGCAGCACAATTTCTGTTTAATTTGCCAGAGAGATATGGTGGTAGGTGGGGAATAGATGGGAAGCACCTCCCAATAGGATGTGGTCATGTCATAATCCCTTCTCTTCCATTTCTCAGTCCTGTCAGGATTTGGGGCACACAGGCACATGTGCCTGGTATGTTTTTCATGAACCACAGTCATCCACGTGGAGCTGGCTCCCTTAAATATTAGGCTATGAGGCTGATTCATCTGTACCACTTTTTAAGAAGGGATTGTGGTGTGGCCATCTCCCCCTGAGGGGTATTTTCTTACTTTCCCTCTCTCTCTCCTGCAAGCAGATGTACATTATGGCAAAAACCTAAGAAACATTTAAAAAGAAAAAAATCAGGGAAAAAGAAAAGTAAAGAGCAACTAAGCTCTTCAAAAATTCATAGAAAGTACAATTATGGAAAACCATAATATATTTCATTTTTTTCGCCAAAATAAACCTGTACATTAATTTCATTTTTCCTTAATGTTTTTGAAGTCCTCCTGTATTTTCTCATATCATCATTATAATAGTCAGAAGAGGTCAGTAGAATCACTGTCCTCCTTTTCCTATAATAGAGCAGGACTTGGGTCCATGTATTTTTCTTCATACATTATTATCCAGAGAGTGCATGGGTGCAGAGCAGAGACTGGTTTTGATATCACAGGGGTGAGGTCAAGTGAAACATTGCCAGTGAGAGTAAGAAGTGAAACACTTCTGGGTCACAATTAAGAATCACGAAGAGAATGACTTTAGCCCAATCAACTAGGTGACTTTAACTGTTGTCTTTCCATGTCCTGATCCAAGTATGCTGACCTCTCAGCTAGAGGACTAAAGCAAGACTGAGATCCTCAGTTTCCCACAGTATCAAGGTTATTCCATCATGATCCTTAGAGCTGGGTCTGGAATCTGGACCAGTCTGCCATGGAATCTTCTGCACTGGAATCTGCTATTGCAGCTTCCTGAAGAGCATCCCTCAGGAGGAGGCTATCTCAAGACTAGCTCAGGTGGCTTTCTGACCGACATCTTAGCAAGGCTACCATGGCTGCTGCTGCTCTCCCAGCTTTGTGATGCCGCCCAAGGACAAGAAGAAGAAGAAAGACTCCACGAAGCCGGCCAAGAAAGACAAAGACCCAGTGAAGAAATCTGGGGGCAAGCTCAAAAAGAAGTAGTCCAAAGGCAAAGTTCAGGACAAGCTCAATAACCTGGTCTTGTCTGACAAAGCTACATATGACGAACTCTGCAAGGACGTTCTCAACTCTAAGCTCATAACCCCAGCTGTGGTTTCTGAGAGGCTGAAGATCCATGGTTCCCTGGCCAGGGCAACACTTCAGGAGCTTGTTAGTAAAGGACTTATCAAACTAGTTTCAAAGCACAGAGCACAAGTAATTTACACCAGAAATACCAAGGGTGGAGATGCCCCAGCTGCTGGTGAAGATGCATAAACAGGCACAATCAACTGTACATTTGGAAAAATAAAAATTTATTAAATAAAACAAAACAAAAAAAGACTAGCTCAGGTGCTATGAGGATAGCCTTCTGACCACTGGTCCTCATTTTCTGCTTCAGTACCCCTGCAGTGTCTCTAAAATATCAGGAAATAGTGTCTTCAGAAGTCATGAGACAAGGACGGACTCTCTGAGGCAATCTACATCTGTGGCCTCTGTTCTAAGAGATCAGATTATTTAGGGGAGTAGGGCCTAGTTTCCTCTGTCACTATCACACTAAGCAATTCCTTGATCCTAATTCTCACACAATGCAGTGAGGTAGGCAGAAGCCTGGCTTATGACTAATCAGAGATATCACTGGGACTTTGCATATTACAAAACCAGGAAGTGAGAACAAGGGAGAAACTCCAGAGAAATAAAGGAAATATGGGTTAGAATAACCTCATGAAGTTACAGTACCAAAGAGAACAGAGTGGAGCCAGACAGTGGCCCAACAGGAGAACGTGTCGCTCTGTGAGGCTGACACATGAAGTTTCAGGTTCACATCTGGAGGAGACTCTCCTGAGGATGCTCATTCCCATGGTCTGGGGCTTCTACATGTTGAATAAATTCCTTAAAATTTTAAATACTTATTACTCGACCAATGAACTTAGTACTCGAGTTTTTCTTGTGTTACTAACAGAAAGACAAAGACTTCTCAAGACACTATTTTCCCTTATTTTAGAGGCACTGGAGGGGTACTGAAGCGGGAAGTGAGGCCCTGTTCAGAAGGCTTTCCACGCAGTAGTGAGAAAGTCTTGGGATTGCCTCCAGGTGAGGGCTTCTCTTCAGGGAGCTGTAATAGTAGATTCCACAAAGACAAAGAGCAGCAGCATGTGGCAACAGCCTTCAGAGAACTCAAAGTAAAATCTGACTTATAGGGAAAGCTAACGTGATATCAGAAACTCAGCTTCAAAAAGCATACCTGCACAAGGAGTAGTATGAGCACCCACCTGCCTGTGGACAGTGCAGCAGCCCTCACAGTTTCCTACTAAGTCACCCAGTCATCTTCACAGCAAGAGCTCCCGCTTTGTAAGAAAAAATAGGGGTCACTATTAAGAGAAGACAGAATGTGAGAGAGGTGAGAGTTTATTTGTTAGAGGGTTTAGGAGTTATATCTGGTGATCTTTCACATTCTTGTTGTTGTTGTTTTGTTTCAGGGGGGATGTTTTGTGGATCTTGACAGTTTGGGTACACACCAAGAACCATCCATTCATAGTTTATTTTGTTTTGTTTTGTTTTTCTGAGCATCCAGTACTAACACATCACAAATGAATCAGATTTCAAAATATTAAATATTACCTAGAAGTTATGGGTAAGGTATTTAATTATATCTTAATCACAAAAGATGACCAAAATGAAATAAAAAACCAAAGGGAATGTAAGACTCATGAAACTTAGGTAGGAATTACAAAATTTCAAAATTTAAAGGTCATTCAAGAAAGTTAAAGAAAAAAAGACTCAAAAAAATAAATAAAGGAAGGTTTTAAATACTCATCAACTACTGAAATCTCAAGTTAGTCCCTTCTATTCCTCATCCCAAATCTATCATGTTTACCTATTTTTTTTTAGAGTTTTTTTTTTTTTTATAGGGCATGTGTGCTCTCCAGAAAGACAGAGAGAGAGACAGAGAGACAGAAAGAAAGAAATCATCCCCCAGGAGGGGATGGCCACACCACAATCCCTTCTCCTCCATTCTCCTCTCGGGATCTTGGGTGGTCTGGGACTTGAACTGCGGTCCACTACATGGGAGTACAGCAACATAGCTGTTACACTAACTGCTGGTCCTGTTTACCACTTTTTAAAGTCATCTTGTTAGAGGAAATGATAATGAGGTGAAATGCAGAGCAAGCCTCTGCAGGTATAATCAAGACACTAAACAATCTGATGAGAAAAATGGAGGGCAGCCATTATTAAGGTGGTGTTGGGGGACCTAAGAGTAAAGAGAGCATTCATATGTATTTACTTGGAGGGTGATAGAGAGAACGCTTTCAGTTAGAGTGGCCAGGGGAGGTGAATGAGTGTATCTCCAGACTCAGATCAGAGAGGTTGGTGACACTGCAAAGCTCAGACAGAGTGATCGCTGGGTCCCGAGAGCAGATGACTTTGTGATTTCAGCCCCTTCCTGGTCATCCGTCTTGTGAGCACGAGTGTCACACACATCCTGCTGACTGCGAGGCTTTCCACTCAATAAAACAGAACTTCCCTTTATCTGATCCTCTGTGACGGGGATTATTTTGAATTGGGAACATGTATGTTTTTATGTTTGTTTTTAAATTTAATTTAATTTATTTTTTTAAATTTGCTATAGAGCTGGTGTGCTCACCGGAGAGAGACAGAAATAGAGAGTGAGGGAGAGAAAGCAAGCTGCTGGGACTGGGATTCGAACGGCAGTCAGTCATGGGAGTCCAGTGTAACCATCATACTGCTTGCTGGCCCTGAATTGGGAGCATGCTTTAAAAGGGACATTCAGGTTTCCTGTGGCTTATTCCTCAATCTCTGGCCAGTGACATATCAGCACTTGTAGATTAACGTGCACAGGGACTTCAGCATGATTGTATTCAGGTTGGAAGATTAAAACCCATGATTGGTATGTCTGTACATAATAATACACAATAAGGTAAAACATCCATTCACAATGGCACAAAAGTTTAATATAAAATTTCTGTAGTTGGCAGAATTTAAGACAAAGAAATCTAGGACTCTGGATGATGTCCCAGTCCTGCAGGAGGTTGCTGTGTGGGCCCAGAAGAGTGTGGGAGCAGTGTCCTTGGGGATGTGTGGTTGAGTCGAGGCACCCTACCTCACCACAGAGAGTGCACCTTTATGGAAACTTAGAGTTTGATTCAAGGTACATATTTGTATTCCTCTTCCTTGCTTTATTGTAATGGGAAGAATATCAGGGACCAGATCGGGCACAGAGATAAAATGCAATGCTCTGTGAGGCCAATCTACACAGGAAGGGTGCATTGTGTCTGGAGACCTCCCAGAACATGCCAGGTACACATATGTCCATGATCTGGTCCTGGCTGAGGATGGGAGTGGATCATGGCACCTAAACCCTGTTAGGGATGTTCTTCTCTCTCTCTCGTGTGTGCTTTGTTTTTCTCTCATTCATGGAAGAAAATTTTTTTTTAATTTGAAACTTCATAATAGTGAGAATATTCTTATCTGAATTCTCTTTAATAAACATTGGCACTCTTCTCTGCCATCATAAACTGTCAGGCCTCAGGCCTCCCAGAGTCTCCTAATCAGGAGTTCAGAGAAGAAATCTTTTAATAAACTGGATACACATGTCTTATAAACATTTCATTTTATTAAATATTTAATAATTATATTTTAAGAATTTTCAGATTGTTTGGAAACTAGCCATTTTGGGGGAAACAGAGAAATGAAGAGGTCCCACTGATAATTCAGCCTCCAGCAAACAAAACTCGCATGACTGAACTTCCAAGTTTGGGAAGAAACCGACCATCCACCAGATGACTAGAAATCGCTGCAGACCACAAGGAATATGAGAAAGCAGGAAAATACCTCTCCTCCAAGGGAAAAGGATAACACCTCTTCATCCACACACAGTTCAATGGAAATCATGGAAATGTCTGATAAAGAATTCAGAACATTCATAATGGCAAAGCTAACAGAGATGGAAGAGAAGAGAGACAATGAATTGATGAAGAGGAAGGAGAAAGGAGTTGAAGAGTTCCAGGAGGTGAGGAAATTCATGCAAGATCTAAAAGAGGATTTTCACACTTTACAAAAGAATCAGATGGAACTGCTAGAGATGAAGGCTATAATACAAGAAGTCAAATTTCCCTTGAAAGTATTAAAAGCAGACTAGATCATACAGAAAATAGAATCTCAGATGTAGAAGAAAAAATTGCTGGCCTAGAAAATTTCACCATGAAGACTGAGAAAATGGCCCCAAAATTTGAGAATAATATACGAGAAATACTAGATACAATGAAATATCCAAACATCCGGATAATAGGCATCCCAGAAGGCAAAGAGACTCTTAAGGGCATTGATAATCTATTCCATGAAATCCTGCAAGAAAACTTTCCAAACCTGGAGAGGCACTCAAAGATTCAGTCCCAAGAAATACAGAGGACCCCAAATAGAATCAACCCAAGAAGATCTTCTCCAAGACACATTATAGCCAGATTGACCAACACCACAGACAAAGACAAGATACTAAGACTGGCAAGAGAAAAACGGCAAGTTACCTACAAAGGGTATCCCATCAGACTAACAGCAGACCTCTCATCGGAAACAATGCGAGTGAGGAAAGAATGGGAAAATATATTCAAAGTATTAAGGGAAAAGCAATTTCAATGAGAATTCTGTACCCAGCAAGATTATCGTTCATTTGGGAAGAAAAGACACGAACATTCCCAGATAAACAAAACCTGAAAGAATTTACCAGCACCAGACCAGATCTCCAAGAAGTTCTTAAGGGAGTGCTATGTCAGTAAAATTAAATGCAGACACAGAAATAAGAGCTCAGAAACTAAGAAAACGGGCAACTTAATTGTAGGGACAAAGTCTGGAGTTGAGTATTATATCCCAGAGTTCAAGCTGGAAGATAGAACCTCAGCAGAAACAGAAGAAAGACTAAGTACATGAGACTGAACTGATGAAACAGCATTCTGTGACTTGACTAAAGTATTGCTGCTTTTCTTCTAAGCTTTGTTGTCTGGTTTTAAGGATTGTTGTCCTGTCTTGAGCTGTCAGTAGATTCATGTACCTACTATTTGAACAGAATACTAACCTGTTTCTAGGCTTTAAGTTTCAAGGAAATATCCTTACCAGTTCAAAACTGCTTTTCTTGAAACCACCAGCTGAACTTGCTATTGAAAGTAGTTAGATTACTTATGATATTGTGTGATCAACAAAATGTTGGGGGAAAAGGAATTGAAGACAACTGTAAACAGCAAAGATAGTGTAATAAGAGAGTGGAATAGGGCAGAGGGTCAGACATGGGGTAAAAAACATATATATGAAAGTAGAAATGGAATATTATTGATGATAATATGCATATTAAGCCACTATGCAGTTTATTCTAGATGGGAAACCACATTTAGTATGTTGTGATGATGCTCAGGGATTTAATGTAAATTAATAAAAAAAATTTCAGAAGGAAAAAAAAACCACTTAAACTGTTATAGAAATTAAAAAAAAAAATCTGTATTTGATGACCACAGTAAGCTATATAGCCCCAGCTAGGTACTGTTTCATAGTATGTTCATTCTACTCACTGAGGTTTATGCCTAAAGTCAGACATGGATTCATGTGTATGTATATATCAGCTGCGCTTGCTATTGCAAGTATTTAGACAAATTAAGTTTATTAGCAAATCAATTAAATGGGGGAAGGCATATAAAGCAACCATGGATACCAGAGACAATGTGAGAGGAGGGCTAGGGATACAGAATCAAGGATGGCAAAAAAAAAATATATACAAGACATAAGCAAAATATACAAGACATAAGAAATGGAAAATTATTTGTTGATAACATGTATGTTTATATGATTGATTGCTCCAATAGACAGTGTATTTTCGATGGAAAATTCATTTTGTATACTGTAATGATGTATACTAAATTAATGTAAAAAAATTTAAATAAATAAAAGAAAAAAAAAACACTGTCAGATAGTGATTTTCCCTAAACAACTTTGTAAATCATCTTGATCACTTACCTGTTCCTCTATTGCTCAGTTTCTCTGAATATTTAGGACTTCTCAATTTTCCCTGTGGCACTGGCACCCAGGGGAGCCTCTGCATCATATCTGAAGGTGCCCAGACCCAGGACAAAAGCTGCACATAATGTGTCCCATTGCCAAGAAGTCCCACTTGTTACACATCACATAGATACAAAGGCTGAAGGGGCCCAGCCAGTGGTGTGGTGGGTTAAAGTGGTTCGATCTCATATGGCTGACTGAGTGGCTTGAATCCTGGAGCTGGCAGTTTGAAAAACATGCTGATGTGTGTGCATTTGTGCACAAAATCCCTGAGAGGAGAATGGAGGAGAAGGGATTGCTGCAGGCCATGTCCCCTGGGGGAGTACTTTCTCACTTTCCCTCCCTGTCTGTCTGTCTCTGGCAAGCACATGAACCTTATAGCAAAACTTGTAAAAAAAGAGAGAGAAAAAGAGAACAAACAAACAAACAAACAAAACATTTCCTTAGTTTCAAAAGGATTGAATTTGTATGTCAGTTACAAGCAAAAAACATTCCCAGGAGGATTAGAGATGTAAGTGAAAAACAAACTATAAAAATACTAAAAACATATTTTATCTCTAAACAGGATACACTAACCTTTAATTGTAAAGGAAAATTCTGACAAATTATCCACAGTAAAAGGTGTTGATCTGATGAAGAACATACCTTGAAGCTAATAAAGAAGAATTACAAACCAGACAATATTTGTAATACGTATCATGAAGAAAAGATGAAATATTCGGAATACATATATAGCTACTATGAGTCAATTCTATAAAAGTCAAAATAAAACTGAACTAAAAAATAAGTTTTCCAAAGGGATAATCTGAAATTGTCTTTAAACATATTAGAAGATAGTTAATTTTATTGGTAATCAAGAGTTAGGATTTCAAACCATCAAATTGGCAAATATTGGGTCCAGCAGTTAGCGTAATGGCTATGTCGCTGGACTCCCACATAGTCGACGGTGGTTTGAGTCCCGGACCTGGTGGCTTAAACTCACACCAGGCGCATGGGCATGCGTGCCCAAGATCCCAAGAGGAGAGTGGAGGAGAAGGGATTGTGGCATGG
This sequence comes from Tupaia belangeri, assembly GCA_000181375.1. NCBI lineage: Eukaryota > Metazoa > Chordata > Mammalia > Scandentia > Tupaiidae > Tupaia > Tupaia belangeri. The sequence goes on from AAPY01499903.1 coordinate 12,207, forward strand.
CCATCCCCCCTAGGGGGTGATTTCTCGCTTTCTGTCTCTGTCTCTCTGTATGGCGAGCGCATGCGTCCAGTAGCAAAAACCTCTCAAAAAAAATTGGCAAATATTAAGAAGGATGTTGAGATAAAATGTTGACAAGAATGTATTTGCTAATAGTTCTTACTTATTGAGGATAAGAATCTCCTTATTACAATAATTTCGTTTTGAAAAGCTGTTTGGGTGCTTTCTACATACATTTCTCTACCTCTTGAACTTCTATACCCCAGATACGAAGAAGCTGGTTCATAACAGCAGCAAGTGGAAACCCCTTGCTTATCCAACATCAGCAAATGAATGCATGAGACGTAAAATTACAGCTGTAGGCTTTGAAATTAATGAATCTCCAAAGCAAATTTGAAGGGAAGGAAGGCAATCACCTCTGAATCCAATCAAGCAAATCTCGAGACCTGAGAAAATGAAATAAAATATTGTTTAGAGATGAATGCATTTGAGGTGAATCCATAAATAAAATAAAGGTATTGCCTTAACAAAAATGAAGTTACTAATAACTTCTGGGAGAAGTACACAGAGGAAACTTTTGCGAGTCTGTTTTCTACACTTGCTACGTATATATGTATTCAATATTCTTTAAATGGTATGATAGTCTAAAAATTTGTAAAATAGTTCTCCAAATACTTTACAATATAATTTTTTGTTTGCTTTGTTTTTGTCACTGGGTGTGTGTGCTCATCAGGGAGAGACAGAGAGAGGGAAAGTGAGAAATCACCCGCCAAGAGGGATGGCCACACGCAGTCCCTTCTCCTCCATTCTCCTCTTGGGATTTTGGACACACACACACACACACACACACACACACACACATGCGATTTCCAAGCTAGCCCATCCACGACTTGAATTGTGATCTGTCATGTGAGAGGCCAGAGCCTTAACCCCCATGCCAACTGCTGGTCCCCTCAAAATATTTTTAAGAAACTCGCTGAAATAAAAAAATATATATATGATTATTTTAATTATAAATGTTTACTTTAAATATTATAAATAACATAAAATATGTTTTTCCAATTAATAAAGAGTGCAGCCTCTCTAATATACCTTGAATTAATTATAGAAGACACATACTTTATTGACACATAGTTTTAAACATGCTGAATTATGTCATGTTTGGTTGTTCACCAAATATACTGTATAGATTAAAATTTCATTACATTTGGGGTCAGTAGATGGCGTGGTGGTTCAAAGCTCTAGATTCCCACATGGCCGACTGTGGTTTGAGTACCAAACCTGGTGGCTTGTTTTCTCACTTTCCCTCTCTCTCTTTCTCTCTCACTATGTCCCTCTCTGGTCAAATAAAAATAAAAATAAAAAAGTTAAGTAAAATAATTCTTTTAAAAAAAATTCAGTCCAACTGTGATCTTGTGGTGAAGGCAGATAGATACCATATGGCCAACCATGCTGTTTAAGTCCTGGACCTGGCAGCTTGAAAAATATGCTGGAGGGTCAGCAGATGGTGTGGTGGTTAAAGTGGCTGGATTCCCACATGGTTGACCCTGGTTCAAGTCCTAGACCTGGTGGCTTGAAAATCATGTCAGGGGTGTGTGTATGTGTGCCTAAAATTCTGAGAGGAGAGTGGAGAAGGGATTGCAATGTGGCCATCTCTCTTGGGGGACGATTTTTCACTTTCCCTCTCTGTCTCTTTCTTCTCCAGTGAGTGCACATGCCCTATGACAGAAACTGTTTTTTTAAAAAGGCCTGGCAATTTTGCATACATGAACAAAATCTTGAAAGGAGGGAGAACTGGAGAAGAGATTGCAGCATGGTTATTCTCCCTGTGGGGGGGAGGTGATATCTCACTCCCTCTAGCTTTCTCTGTCCCTCTCCAGAGGGACATATGCCCTGTAGCAAATATTTTAAAATAGTAATAATTTAAGGGCTAGGATATATAAAGTTCTATCAAAGCCAAAACCATAATTAATGACAACCTTTCTATAAAAGCTTTTTAAAAAATGTGTAGTTGATGAAATTATGCAAGGTGCTTTAAAACATTTGACTTATATCCTTAGAATTAAATGAGTATTTCACAGTGTTCTAAAGATTTGGTAATGGTGAAACAGAGAACTCCAATCCACTGAGTACTTTGAAAAATTCTGGGAGCTTGGTGTCATGAGTTTTCATTGGATCTGCTTTAATGGAAAAGTAGGAGAGAAGTTAGCCCAAAATAGCTTTAAAAAGCCATGTATGCATGTACAGCTACCTCTCTGTCTCTTGCCCTACCCATCAATGATCCATCCATCCATCCATCCATCCATCCACCCTGCCAAACAAAGGCCAGCTCTAGTTGTCAATACTACCCTAATAACCCAGCTGGCTAAGTTACTTATGAGAGGACTAGGCAGGACCCCAGCGAAGTTAATGCTGGTGTGGGTTCCTGCTAAAGAACCATCACCAGCAGTAGGATGTGTTTCCCTGTGAAGATAAGGGGGTGCAATGCTCCATGTGTTCTGATATTCTGTTGCCTCCTCAGCCCTCTAAGAGGGTCTGCTCCCAACACCAAATAAGCCACAGTAGCTCATATACACTCCACACACGAAGTCTTATATCACAGAGAGTCAATCTAAAAGTAGCAGGAGAGTCACTGGATAGGATCCCACTAGTCTCAAACATAGTTATATCTTGTGATATTGGGAGAGTTTAGTAATCTTGTCAAAAGTATGTTCTAATGTGCCCATGCCATCCCTCATGGTGATTTATGAATGGAGCATTACTTGAGTGACTGATTCTGGGAGAAGGACCCTGAGTGATGTCCAAGGTGGGTAAGGCTTGGTTCTGTAACGTCTGAGACAAAAAGATTTGTATTTATGAGCAAAAGTAGGAACCATTTACTTTCCTATCTAAGAAAACTTGCTACAAGCCATCTCTGGTGCAAAGGATGGAGGAAAGGGCACATTTCCAGCACCAGCGTATATCCCAGCTAGCTGGACCTGCTGCAGGAGCAGTTCTCACTGTAGGTTCAGGGTATCCCAGAGCTTGCCTAAGGCTGTGCTCATGTTCCTCACCATCCACGCCTTCACCGCTTATTCCTGACCAATAACTCACCTTGTGCCTGGGGGGGGCGGGGCAAACAACATCAGATCATACTCTTAATCAACATAGCATTGAAAAGAATGTTTTCAGATCCAGTTGGCCTTTATTGCAGGAGTCAGTAGAGTATGTCCTGTAGGGGAAATCCTGCCCACCACCTGTTTTTGAAAGGGGTAGTTCTGGAAACCCCATTTGTTGAATGCTGGCAACTTGACTGTAAATAGCAGATTTTTGTTTTACAGTCAGAGAAGAGCACATTCGAAGTATCAGGGACTAAGAAGAAAGTCAAAGAAAAAAAGGAAAAAGAAAAAAGAAAAAGGTAGGGTACCTTTACAGTTTCCAGAGAATGTTCATAATTATTATCTAAATAAGCCTTAAAAATCTGTAAGATAGGCATTAATACTTCCATTTCATAATTGTTGAAAATAAAATCACGACTCATGGAAGTTAAATAACGTGTTCAAGTTCTCATACATGGCTAATGGCAGATCCAGAATTAGAATCTGGCGATTCCTTAATTACACCCTAATTAGAAAAGGAGAAAAAGAAGTATTAAAATGTGGGTAAGGGAAATATTAATATAGACTCTGAAATGAAAGGAATATAAAAATAACTTAGTTCAATAATTTATGTATTTATTTATTTATTTAGAGTGTGTTTTACCATAGGGTGCGTGTGCTCCCTGGAGACAGAGACAGTGAAAGTGAAAATCACCCTCCAGGGGGCATGGCCATTCTGTAATCCTTCTCCATTATCCTCTCAGGATTTTGGGCACACACACACATGCTCCTGACATTATTCTCAGTCCATTGGGTTAAAAACTGGAACTGCTGTCGACTATGTGGGAGTCCAGCACCCCAACCACCATGCTACCTGCTGGCCCCATGGTGTGATTTTCAAGCTACCGGGTTTGGGACATAAACCAGCCAAACACCTGAGAGTCCAGCGCCTTAACCACAATGGCACCTGCTGGCCTCTCACTCAATCATTTAGTTTTTAAATTTGGATCTCTTTATACACATCTTTTCCACACTGGCTTTGAGCTGCTCCCTGATAATTCTTATATTAACCCTATCCATTCGCCTGTTCTTATTCAGCACTCCAGACAGCTACACGAGAAATGTAACCATTACGTGCCTTACTATATTTTTGTCAATGTCCTCTAACATCTCATGAGCTCTCAAAGAAATGTTGATAACACATAATCTAAAATGGAACTTTTTTCACATGTAAAATTATCAAGTTTTCCTTCTGGTTTCTACTATTTAGTACTAGAACCATTCTTTTGTGCTATTTTCTTCCTAAAAAACACTTACAAATACCATTTGTAGCTGTCCAGTTTCACCACATGGGTATTCATCTGCCACTCGGGTTTATCAAAGCATCTTTGTGGATTTTGATTCTTTCAGACAACACAGGCCGTATACTTTCCAGCATGAGGATCTTTTACCTCTGAGGCCTTCTGATGTCTACCTGTAAGTTCTAGTCCACATAGAAGCATTATTTTTTTTTCAATAAAAGAAATTGGGGGAACCAGCAGTTAGCGTAATGGCTATGTCGCTGGACTCCCACGTAGTCGACCGCGGTTCGTGTCCCGGACCCGGTGGCTTAAAACTCACGCCAGGTGCGTGTGCGTGCATGCCCAAGATCCCGAGAGGAGAATGGAGGAGAAGGGATTGCGGCGTGACCATCCCCCCGGGGGGTGATTTCTCGCTTTCTGTCTCTATGTCTCTCTCTGTCTGTCTGGTGAGCGCACGTGCCCTACAGTGAAAATCTCTCCAAAAAAAAAAAAGAAAAAAAAGAAAAAGAAATTGGTAAAAATATGTCTACACCGGTAATAACTTCTCCTTTGCTAAGAGAGTTAGTGATATTGTACCTACTTCTCTTGATCTGAGTAAGAAAGAGAACTAAGTGTTTTGTTTCTTTGTTTGTTTTTTGTTTTTGCTAGAGGGTGAGTGCACGTGTCAGAGAGACACAGAGGAGGAAAGTAAGAAAGCGCTCCTCCACGGGATATGGCCATGCTGCAATCCCTTCTCCCCCACCTCTCCATATTTCCGGGATGAACGCACACGTGCACAGGTGCCCAGCATGCTTCTCAAGCTGTCAGGTCCAGTACTTGGGACCACGCAGTCATGTGTGAGACCCAGCCTCCTCAACCACCAGATCAGGAGCTGGCCTAAGAACTAGTTTATTTTAAGAATTCACTTAATTCAACTACATTTGGGGGTGGGATTTTTATTTAGCAATATACAAATAAAACATTTTTCAGATCCTATACATAAAGTAAATCACTTAAGACAGAATATTTTGTTAATATTCTAGAGAGATATTTTGTTCCAAAAGGGATTAAAAAACAAATTCCATGACCTACACAAACTTACCACATAAACGCAATTGAACGGAGCATTTTACCTCACATATAAAAGAGAAACAACCCTCAAATGCAAGATCAGGGTTAATTTGTATAATAAATTTAAAATATCAGATTATTGGCATTTGCAAAATTCACCATACTCAAACCCTTTTCCTTTTCACTGCATCAGAGAGTAATAAGACTTCCAAAATTTTTATGATCACATAGAATGCAAGAGAGTATATTTTCTGTGCATTTTGGTTTCTTTTTTAAAAAACATTGAGATAAGGAAAATACATTCACTGATTCTGTAATTTTGAGAGAAGAAGAGAGATTACACATTTAGAGCTGAAGAAATATAACACCAAAAGAGGCAAAGTTAAGAAAAGGTTAGACATTAGTTAGGAAAAAAGATCATGCCTACAATGCCAGATTATTGCCTTAATTCAACAAACAAGTGTTGATCACATTCTACAGTCACAAACCCTGTGAGATGCTGAGACACACACAGACTCTCGCTCACAGACTCTCCTATCAAGAGACACACAGACTAAAAGGAAATATAAATACGATACGGTGTCATGCTGATAGTGTTAAAGGTACTTGCATGACCCTGCTATGAAGTTATCAATAATTCTTACTAGAATTTTGAAGGAAGACTTCATAAAAATGAAAACATCCAGGGTATGTACTGTGAAAGGCCCTACATAAAAGAATAAAATACTTGACTTTAATCAGTTATCCAGAATGGTAAGCTTCCTAGCAAATGATTTTGGTAGCAGTGTCTAGAATGTTTAACAGGGTGAATAGTTTAAAGCTGGAGAAACAAGCTAAGAATCTAAAGCAACCATCTAGGCAAGGGAAGAAGAAGTAATAAATTCATATACGCTAATGGAATATTAATAGAATTAATAAGTCTTCATATAATAATAGACTAGGTGAGTGATGGTGCTATTAATTGAGATATGAAATTAAGTAAATTACACAGTGAAATCTAGTGTTGTCAAGGTAGCTAACAGGATGACTTTTGTAATCTTGTTCACCATGAAGAGCCTATAGACCAGCCCATTGGCAAAACCTAAGGGCAGTGAATGCATGGCTTTAAAACTAAGGAGAGGACTCGGGGCTGGACTTGCACCTAAAAACATGAAAGGAGATTAAATTACTTCTTGGGTGTATGAAGACATAAAAGTACTGAGAGAGAACAGGAGAGAAGAGCTGGGAATATTTAAAAAGTGGGGGAGTTGAGTCTCTCCTTCATTCCTTCTGCTCAATTCCCCATATTATTCCAGGGCTCAACTGCACTGATAAGTAAATAATAATGAATGATAATAACTAATTTTTATTTTAGTCTCACTATAAACTAGGAAGACATGATTCTAAGCCCTTTATATACATTAATTTATGTACTCATTTTATTATTTTAGAAAGTTTGCCAGAGAGTTCATGCACTTAGCAGAGAAAGACCAAGAGAAGGAGGAAGCAGGAAAGCACCCCTTATGGGGCATGGCCATACTGCAATCTCTTCTCCTCCATCTTTCCTTCTTTTCAGAATTTTGAGTACACAAACACACACATGCACCCTATGTGTTTATCAAACTGACAGGCTTGGAAGATCCAGCTACCTTAGTCACCAGGTAATGGGACTGGCCCCGTATAGTCATTTTAACAATCATCTCTAATGGATACTATTATTCCCAATTTATAGAAGGGTAAACTGAGTCATAGAAAGTCAAATCATTTGCCCCAAATTACCAGACAGTAATTTCTGGAACCAAATGAATACAGATAACTGATAAGTTATTGGAGAAAGGACTAGCCATGTACCCAGAGCTGATCTGTTTTAGAAAATGATTTCCAAGTTTTTTAGAGTGTTACTCCAGTTTCCAACTCTCCCTGCATGTTGGAAAAAAGCCTTATATAGTCATGTAGAAGATAGTTCATATAGTGAGTCAAAAGTACTTAACTGGGTGTAGACAACAATGTCAGAATGAGTGTTTACTTCATGTGTGGTAGTACTGAAGTTAATTCCAGAAAATAACACATTTAGCAATGTTAGTCCTCAGAATGATTCTCCATGGTCAAGGACCCTCGTTTTGACGCCGAGTCTCTTCTCCTCAGCAAGTACCAACATATATGCAAACAATTATGCTAAACAGATTTAATTGTCTAGGGGTCTAAGTTTTATTCCTTAACTACAGAGACATCTTCATCATCATGAACTAAACAGGAGTCTTATACAATTAGAATAATGAAGAAAAATCTTAAGTGTTAAACCTGAAGAGACGACCTCATTTGATGTCTTAAATATTATATGAAGAGATGGAGGTCAAAAGAGGGAAAATTTCCGCAAAGTCACAGACTCAGGATCAGAATTTGGGTCTGAGATACATTGCAGTATTCTGACTCTGTCCTACCTATTCTATTTTCTTCTGCTCTCTTGACATTACTTTCAGCATCTTAGGAGGAGGTATATGCACACACACACTTTTCTGGGGGAAACATCCAGTAGTATTTTTGTGTTCTAAAAAGATCCGCAACCATCAAAATATTGAAGAACCACTACTCAACAGATTAAATGATAAAAACAATCTATTATTGAGCAGGTTAAAACTAGATTAAAAATAGGTTTTTATTCAGTTTTAATAACAACACAGTGGATGGAAAGTTTGTAACTAGATCCTTAGAGTAAGTGGTGAAAAGAAAAAATAAAGAAAGAAAAATCAAGTGAAGAAAAGCTGCAAAAAGGACAGAGAGGAACAGAGAAGGGACAGGCAAACGAATAGCAGGAATAAACAAACACACAATGAAGTGCAGGTTTATGCTCTTCATCTACGTAATGCTCTGGTCCAAGTGAAATGTAGGGGTTTCCTTTTTTGTTCTTATTCCACTGACAGGAGATTTTCCTGGGCCACCTTATCAAGCAAGAATTCTACATGGGTCCAGCAGGTGGCGCGGTGGTTAAGGGTGCTGGATTCCCACATGGCTGACCACAGTTCAAGTCCTAGACCTGGTGGCTTGCTTTTTCACTTTCCTTCTCTCTTTCTCTCTCACTCTGTCCCTTTCTGGCCAAATAAAAATAATAAATAAATAAATAAATAAATAAAGGGTTTTTTTTTTCTTTTTTTTTAAAGGAAAAAAAAAGAATTCTACAGACTGGCTTGGTTGGCACACTTTAGAATTGTGATTTTTCTATATGTTTACTCTTGAGCCAGTCATG
>AAPY01499913.1:0-22785 GCA_000181375.1 Tupaia belangeri
TTTATGATGCCAGCATAGCATTTATTTCAAAACCTGACATAAGAAAAGAATCTTAATATTTCTCATGAAAACAGATTCAAAATCCTAAGCAATTACTAGCCAACTAAATCCAAAATAGGTGAAAATAACTAATACACCAAAACTAATTTGGGTTTTATTCCAGAAATGCATGGTTGGTCTAATATTTAACAATAATCATTATGATCACACATGAAGAGAGTAAAGGAAAAAAATCATATATTTATCTTAACAGATGCTTACAAAAATTTTGATAAAATTCAATAACCACTCATTGTATAAAAAAAAGAGGCAAAGAACTCTCAAAACAGAAATAACAGCATTATTTCCCTAATCTGATAAAAATAAAACCTTACCAAAAATAAATAAAACTTAAACCAATTACTACACATAATGGTACATTTGGGTTTTTTTTAGAGAGATTTTTGCTATAGGGCACCTGCCTCTCTCATCAGAGAGATAGAGGCAGAGAGAAAGAAAGCGAGAAATCACTCCCCAGGGGGATGGCCATGCCACAATCCCTTCTCCTCCATCTTCCTCTTGGGATTTTGGGCATGTACACATACTGGCCCAGCATGAATTTTAAGTCACCAGATCCACGGACTCAAAACGTGGTTGACTACATGGGAGTCTAGCAACGTAATATCAATATATTCCCTTTCAAATCCAAAATAAGGTAAGGATGCCAAATATGGCTACTTCACTTTAGGTGTGTATTAAAGGTCCTTTCTAAGAAAACTTGGAAATAAAGAAAAATTAAAATGTAAGAATTGGAAAGGGAAGAGACTAGCAGATGTCATAATGGTTATGTTGCTGGACTCCCATGTAGTCAACCGTGGTGGTTCAACTCCTGGACCCAGAGCCTAAAACTCATGCTGGGTGCATATGCGTACATGCCCAAAATCCCTGAAAGGAGAATCGTGAAAAGGGGATTGTGGAGTGGCCATTCCCACTGGGGGATGATTTCTCGCTTCCCTCTCTCTCCAATGAGTACACACGCCCTATAGCAAAAATCCTTTTCTAAAAAGAAAAGAATTGGAAAGTAAACTGACTTTGTTTACAAACATGATTATTCACAGAAAAACCTAAGAAATATGCAAATATCTATCTATCTATCCATCTACACACACACACACACACACACACACACACGAGAGATTTTTTTTCCAACAGTGTGTGCTTGCTGGAGAAACAAAGAGAGAAAGAGAGAAGAGAAGGTGAGAAATCATCCCCAAGGGAGGATGGCCGGCCACAATCCCTTCTCCTCCATTCTCCTCTTGGGATCTTGGGCATGCATGCACACGCACCCAGTGTAAATTTGAAGCCACCGGGTCTGGAATTCAAACCACAGTGGGCCATGTGGGAGTCCAGCGACATAACCATCACACCATCTGCTAGTCCCACAGGTCAATATTAAAAACAAGTATCGAGATCAATTTCTATACAGAAATAAACATCCAGTAAATTAATGCCTAATAAATAAAATATTAAAAACTACTACTTAAAATAGTAACAAAACGCCTCGAAAATAAATCTAATAAAAATTCAGGAAGACCACTACATGGAACTGAAAAACATTGCAGAGAGATTTTGTGGGTATTGCTAGATTAAGAACATGAGTAAATTACTGATTTTGTGGGAAACCAAGTTTCTCACGCTGGAAGAAGGAAGACACAAACATGATTTCAGAGAAAAAAGGAAGAATGCTGTGTTGTTACCTTGGAAGTAAGAATATCAATAAAAACACATTAAAAAAATATTTGTCAGGGGCCAGCAGGTGGCATGGTGGTTAGAATGCTGGTCTTCTGCATGGTTGACTGTGGTTTGAGTCCTGGATCCGGTGGCTTAAAACTCATGATGTGTGTGTGTGTGTGCATGCCCTAAGCCCTGAAAATGGAGGGTAAGGAACTGCAGCCTGGCCATCCCCCCGTGGGGTGATTTCTCACTTTCTGTCTGTCTCTGGTGAGTGCACATGCCCTACAGTGAAAATCTCTCTCTAAAAAAAAAAAAAAATTGTCAGTTCTGAGAGTCAGCAGGTGGCATGGTGGTTAATGTGCTGAATTCCCATGTTTGACCACATGTGGGAATTGAGTCCCGGACCTAGTGGCCTGAAAATTATGCTGGGCGCATGTGCATGCATGCTCAAAATCCTAGGAGAAGAATTAACAGAGAGGGGATTGTAGCATGGCCGTCCCCCTTGGGAAGTGATTTCTCACTTTCTCTGTCTCTCCAACAAGCCCATGTGCCCTATGGCAAAAACCTACAGACACACACACACACACACACACACACACACACACACACAAATTGCCAGCTCTGTTTGCTGAAAAGGTCTAGAATCAATGTTAGCCCAATACTGAGCACCAGACCTGGCATGCAAATATTGATTTCTACTTACTGTTTTCACCAACAAAACAAGACAAGACCAAAAATAAATAAATAAAATAAATAATGAAAAACAAGGCTTCTAGGACCAGCAGTTAGCGTAATGGCTATGTCGCTGGACTCCCACATAGTCGACCGTGGATCAAGTCCTGGACCCGGTGGCCTAAACTCACGCCAGGCATGTGTGCGTGCGTGCCCAAGATCCCAAGAGGAGAATGGAGGAGAAGGGATTGCGGCGTGGCCATCCCCCCTGGAGGGGTGATTTCTCGCTTTCGGTCTCTCTGTCTCTCTCTGTCTGTCTGGCGAGCGCATGCGCCCTATAGCAAAAACCTCTCAAAACAAAACAAAAACAAGGCTTCTTACAGAATGATTGACTACAGATCTGGGAAAAATCTAGGTGAGCTTGAAACATTCTGGGTTATAAAGAAAGTCTTCACAGAGCAAAGAGATGAGTGAAGAAGATGTAAGAGCAGGATAAAGGGCTCCTGCCAGGCAAATCTGGAAATGAGGAGGCTAAATACACAATGCATTATATACCATAACACATTAAAAATAACAGGAGAATCCAAGAATACATACTGATAACAGAAGAAATGAAGGGGGTAGGGAGGCAGGGAAAAAGTCAAGATCTTTACAGTTGGATGCCAACTAGCAAATGCAGAAAAGCAGACAGAATTGCAGTCACCATTCTGTCATGACTGATACTGACTCGGGGAAGAATCATGAGTGAGTGCTGAAACTACTGAGCAAACACTGGTTGAGAACCAGCTGCTCACTCATTTCAAAGTTATCTGTCAGACACTACCTACAATTAACTGGTTAGGCTTATCGCCAGGACCAACATTACTTCTGTAATAAAATTCCTAGCAAAATTATTCACATTATCTGACATGAGTTTCAGTAGTCAAATGGGTCCAGCGGCAGCGCTTTAAAGAGCCACACAACTAACATGAGTTAAGATCCTGAGTCGCCGTGAAACACACTGGATGCTCGGGTATCCAGGATCCCACTTGTTCTCTGCAGTAATGTGTATATGTGGTTTCATGTGCACACTCTCGCTCGTGAAATAAACAAAATAAGTAAACCAAAAAGAAAAGTCAAACAAACACAAATGGAGAGTCTGCCAAAGTAATTGGCTAGTTTTCTTTCAAAATGCCAAATGTGGCTGGCCTGCTAAGCACAGCCAGATCACCCATGGCCAACAAGAGTTCAATCCTGGCCCTAAAGCTCGGCACATACTCCATGTGCTCGTGCCCAGGATCCTGACAGGATGGAGAACTGGAAAAAGAACTGTGGTGTGGCCAGGTCCCCCCAGGTGGTGATCCCTCTCTCTCACACACGTGTGCATATGCACCATGGCATGAAAGAGAAAAGTACCAGTGTCATGAAAGCTAATAAAAATCTGAGGTACTATCCCAGAGGGGACTAAAAAGACATAACAATTAAATAAAATATCTGTTCTTAAATTAGTTCCAAGAACAACAAACAAAAATTTTATAAAGGGAACCAGCAGTTAGTGTAATGGCTATGTCGCTGGACTCCCACGTAGTTGACCGCGGTTCACGTCCTGGACCCGGTGGCTTAAAACTCACGCTGGGCGCATGTGCATGTGTGCCCAAGATCCCAAGAGGAGAATGGAGGAGAAGGGATTGCGGCGTGACCATCCCCCCGGGGGGGGTGATTTCTCGCTTTCTGTATCTATGTCTCTCTCTGTCTGGCGAGCGCATGCGCCCTATAGCGAAAACCTCTCCAATAAATAAATAAATAAATAAATAAATAAATAAAACTTTATAAAGGCTGCTATTAGGAAAACTGGACATTTATAAGAAAAATAGAGAGGCAAAGCATTAACAGGGCAAAGAAATATGGTATTATCTATTGAAGATACTTTTATAGTTTTATCCAACTAGACTAGGGAGAAATGTTCACATGCTGAAATATTCAGTTTGTAAGCTAAATAATGTGATTGAATATAAAAGAGAAAATGAAATTTAAAGTTAAAAAATATTGGCAAATGTGGACTACAGTTGGATAACGATATTATCTCAACATTAAATGTCTTAAAGTTAGTAATTTTATTGTAGCTATTTAGCAGACTGAAAGCTAATTCTAGACATGGATCCTGAACTTCAGCTGTGAAATATTGCTTTCAGACAGTTAAATTGAAGATTTTCTGCTGAAACTTCTTCCTCACTTATTTCTAGTGGGCAGTGTTATCTGTCTCTTTCTCTCCATTTCTCTCTGTCTCTCTGTGTCTCCCTGAGTCTTTTAGTTTTTACTTTTTTTTTTTAAGGTAAAGTGTTAATAGGTGCCTCTCCCCATTCTGTTTAGGAAAGGCGCAAACCCAGGCCCATCTCCACGTGGATCCTGAACTTCAGCTGTGAAATAGTACTTTTTCAATTTTTGCTTTTTAAAATGAAAATCTATAGTTTTTATTATCCTTTTTTTTCCTTTTTCTTTTACATTTTCTTCTTTCCTTTTCTCTAATTCTTTTCTTATTCTTTGTCTTTACTCATTGGCTTCTCAGCTCCTACACAGTAAATGTCTAGACAGGTCCAAGTAAATAGGATCTAAACATCTGAATACAATTAGGGTCAGAATATTCCTCTATTCCCACTGATTCTGATGCACAAAGAGTGAGAACAGAATGGAGGAGAGATTGCAGATCCCCTCCTCCTGCACACCTCTGAACACTCATATTGAACTTCAAGAATTAGAAGAAATGCACCATCCATCAGATGACTAGAAATCACCGCAAGGTCACAAGAAATATGGAAAAACAAGAAAATATTTATCTCTTCTCCAAGGAAAAATAGTAACTCCTCTTCATCCTCAGACAGTATGATGAAATGCATGGAAATGTCAGAGAAAGAATTTAGAATTTCCATGGTGACAAAGCTCACAGAGGTCGAAGAGAAGAGAGACAATGAACTGCCGAAGAGACCGGAAAAAGGAGCTGACAAGCTCCAGGAGTGAGGAAATTCTTGCAAGATCTAAAAGAGGAAATTCACACTATATGAAGGAATCAAATGGACCTGTTAGAGATGAAGTCTATAATACAGGAAGTCAAAATCTCCCTGAAAGTATTAAAAGCAGACTAGATCATACCGAAAATCAAATCTCAAATGTAGAAGAGAGAATTGCTGGCCTAGAAAATCCACCATAAAGACAGAAAAATGTCCAAAAATATGAGAAAAATATACAAGAAATATTAGATATCATCAAACATCCAAATATCCAGATACTTGGTATCCCAGAAGGGGAAGAGACTCATAAGGGCATTGACAATCTATTCCATGAAATCCTGGAAGAAAACTTTCCATACCTAGTGAGGCATTCAAAGATCCAGTCCCAAGAAATACAAAGGACTCCCAATAGAATCAACCAAGAAGATCTTCTCCAAGACACATTATAGCCAGATTGACTAAAACCACAGACAAAGACAATATACTAAGATTGGCAAGAGAGAAACATCAAGTTACCTACAAAGGATACCCTATCAAGCTGACAGTGGATCTCTCATTGCAAACAATGTGAATGAGGAAAGAATGAGAAAATATATTCAAAGTGTTAAGGGAAAAGCAATTTCAACCATGGATAACATACCTGGCAAGATTATCCTTCATATGAGAAGAAAAGACAAGAACATTCTCAGGTAAACAAAACCTGAAAGAATTTACCAACACCAGACCAGATCTCCAAGAAGTTCTGCAGGGAATGCTATACCAGAAAAATTCAATATAGTCACACAGAAATAAGAGTTCAAAAACTAAGAAAATGGCCAACTTAATCATAGGGACAAGTCTGGCATTGAATATTATATCCCAGAATTTAACTGGGAAAATTGAACCACAACAGAAGGTAGATTAAGTACATGAGACTGAACTGGTGAAATAGAATTTTATGACTTTTGACTAAAATATTGCTGATTTTCTTCTAGGCTTCGTTTTCTGGTATTAAGGATTTTTGTCTTGTCTTGAGCTGCTGATAGGTTCATGTACCTACTATTTGAACAGAATCCCAACCTGTTTCCTGGCTTTAAGTTTTAAGCATATTTCCTTAGCATTTCATTGATTTATTAAAGCTAAATCTGCTTTTCTTGAAATTAAAAGAAAAAGACAAAACTATTTAAACAACATTTAAAGTCTAAAGTATGTTGAAAAGTAGTTGATTAATTTTTTGCTCTTGTAATAATTTACAAAACACAGTAGTTTTGGTCTTTTTGCAATTTTTATATTGTATTCATTTTAATACAAAGAGTTGGACTTTCCTCTCTTATGATGTTCCTCTAGTATAACTGATCAGCAATGTTCTATTGCAGATATTTTTATAAGTACCTGTTAATCAGCATAGTAAACTCAGGGTTAAGTCATATACACACATCCCATATTCATAAATGGAAAATTTTAGGATGTGAATAGATAAGATGTTATGTAAGCAATTGTCCCCCTACTTGAAAACTTGTTTCCAAATAAGTTTTGTTTAAAATTTCCCTTTCAGTGTAGCAGAACATTACCTAATAAAATAGCAATAGCTATGACAACTTATTTTTCTTTTCTAGGGAAATCACAAAACAGGTGAACAACCAAATCCAGGGTAGTTTTTTTTCTATTTGATACATACATCCAGAACTCTGTATAGTAAATCAAATCACATGCAATTTGAGTATCTTTAAATGAAATTTTGAGCAAATAAACCTTTACTTCATAATTAATGGTGTATAAGAAAAAAGAAAACTAATTCTAAAATACAAAGAGCCTCATTGAAAACGAACAAAGTTGAGGACTCACGCTATTTGAAGTCAAGATTTATCACAAAGCTGCATTATGTGGTATAATAATGGCATGAATCTAGATAAACACACGAGTGAAATGGAATAGAGAATCCAGAAATAATGCACACATGGCTATGTGCTCATGTGTGACAAAGATGACACCGCACATCATGAGGAAGAGACAAACTTTTCAATAAATGGTACAGGGTCAACTTGATATCACATGGAAAATAAAAAATGAAGCCTCATTTCTAAATTCTAGGTAACTTTTAGACCTAAATGTAAAAGAAAAATAAAAATTTCTAGATAATAAAAAAAAAAATCTGTTCATGACCTTGGGTAAGTAAAGTCATTTAAGCAAGACACACACAAAAAAATACTAGCCATAAAAGGAAAAACTAAAATAATGGAACTACATTAAAATGAAGAACAACTGGCCTGGCCTCAGTAGCACAGGTGCTAGTGAACTGAACCACAGAACTGGAAGCCACATGGTCTATCCTGGGTTCGGAATGTAAGTCAACCTGAAAACATGCCAGATGAGCGCACACCCAAGTTCCTGATGAGCTGGAGGCTTATGAGAAGGGATCCTGTGATGAGATGCTGTAAGAGTGCCCCCCCAAACATGTGTATGGGTGTACTCTGTCATGTATGAAAAAGGTGAATTAAAAAAAAAAAACTTAAGAACTATTACTTAAAAAATATCATTCTGAAGGTAAAAAGGGCAAGCTGTAGAGTAAGAAAACATTTCTGAAGCTCATAATCAACAGAGAGCTTCTATTCAGACCATAGGATAAACCACAGATCAGTAGGAAATGAAAATCAAACTAATAAAATGAATTAATTTATTAAAATAGAAAAAAAAAATACTTAAAGGTACCTGACAAGGGACCAGCAGATGGGAGTAATGATTATGTTGCTGGATTCCCACATAGTTGACTGTAGTCCGAGCTCCGGACCTGATGGCTTAAAACTCATGCCAGGCATGTGTGCATACATACCCAGAGTCCTGAGAGAAGAATGGAGGAGAAGGAATTGCAGCACCCCCAGGGGGGTTCTTTCTCACTTTTTGTCTCTCTCTCCAGTGAGTGCATGTGCCCTATAGCAAAACTCTCTCTTTAAAAAACAAAAACAAAAACAAAACAAAACAAAACAAAAAAACGTCCTGACAAAAGCAGACATATAAATATATAAATGGCAAATAAAAATGAAAAGGTACTCAACTTCATTACTTCTCAGGAAAATATATATTAAAACCATAATGCACAACCACTACAAACACACAACATTGGCTACAATTTTAAAAGACCAGATTTTGGCCAAATGAGGCAAATGAAACACTCTTATAATGTTGGTGTGAATTAAATTTGTACAATAACTTGGAAAACTGTAATTCCCCAGAAATTCCACAACTTTGTCAGTGAAAAGAAAGGTATACTACATTAATGTGTGTATACATGCAAGAAAATGTAAAGATGTTTATAGTGGGAGCCAGCAGATGGTGGGGCGGTGGTTAAGGGGCTGGACTCCCACATGGCTCACTGTGGTTCAAGTCCTGGAGCTGGCAGCAAACTTTCTCACTTTCTCTTTCTTTTTCTGTCTCCTTGGTCAAATTAAAAATAGTAATAATAGGGGGACCAGCAGTTAGCATAATGGCTATGTCACTGGACTCCCACGTAGTCAACCACGGTTTGCGTCCCGGACCCGGTGGCTTAAAACTCACACCAGGCCCGTGTGCGTGCGTGCCTAAGATCCTGAGAGGAGACTGGAAGGAGAAGGGATTGCGGCGTGGCCATCCCCCCTGGGGGGTGATTTCTCGCTTTCTGTCTCTCTGTGTCTCTCTGTCTGTCTGGCAAGCTCACGCGCCCTATAGCAAAAACCTCTCCAAAAAAAGAAAAAAATAGTAATAATAGGGACCAACAGTTAACACAATGGCAATGTCTCTAAACTCCCATCTAGCTGGCCGCTGTTTGAGGCCCAGACCTGGTGGCTTAAATTCAAGCCGGGTGCGTGTGCATGCATGCCCAAGATCCCAAGAGGAGAATGGAGGAGAAAGGATTGCAGTGTGGCCATCCTCCTGGGGGGTGATTTCTCACTTTCTGTCTCTCTGTTTCTCTCTGTCTTTCTGGTGAGCGTATACGCCCTATAGCAAAAACCTCTCCAAAAGAGAAAAAAATAGTAATAATAAATAAATGAAAATAAATCATTCTTTTAAAAGATGTTTATAGTAGCATTGTTTTTAATGGCCAAACCAAAGTTCATCAGCATTAAAATCAGTAAATCCCAGAGAAGTTACTCTGCAGAATTGCATATACCAAGGAAAAGGATCTATGGCTACATGCAGCATAGATGTGAATTGCAGCATTCTGCTGTGAGGAAGGGAAATAGAAATAAACACAGAAATGAAAAATCTGTATGAGTCTTTGATTTTCATTAGAAAACAAATACAAGTAACCCATGGTGCTGCAGGTCAGGAAAGCTGTAAGTACATGGCAGTTGGAAGGAGGTCGTGATAGTAAAGAGCAGAGGAGAAGAAGTCTGGTAATAGTCTACTTCTTGACTCGGGTGCCGGTTAAAAAGGTGCAATCACTGTGACGACTCATCTAGCTGTGTACTTCAGATTTGTATAGTTTTCCACATTTTATTTGGACAAAAAATGTTTATGGTTGAAAAAGATAATATCTTAAAAAAAGAATAATAACTAGATAAATAATTCTTAAAAAGAAGAAAAGAAAACAGTAACATCTTATGATTTGTTTCTCTCTTTTTTTATTTTTTGGAGTGGTTTTTGCTATAGGGTGCATGTGCTCGCCAGACAAACAGAGAGAGACAGAGAGACAGAAAGCAAGAAATCACCCCCCAGGGGGGATGGTCATGCTGCAATCCCTTCTCCTACATTCTCCTCTCGGGATCTTGGGCACGCACACACACGCGCCCAGAGTGAGTTTTAAGCCACTAGGTTCGGGATGCAAACCGTGGTCGACTATGTGGGAGTCCAGCGCCATAGCCATTACACTAAATGCTGGATATGATTCGTTTCTCTTAAATGGTTTAGAAAATATAAAAGCCTGTAATTTTGCTATATTGCTTATGTTATTTGAAATATATTACTTTTTATTTTATTTGTAGAGGCTTTTGCCTTAAATCATGGGTGCTCACCAGAGAAAGAGACAGAGAAAAAGACAGGGAGAAGGAAAGTAAGAAAGATAGAGAAATCGCCCACCAAAGGGGGATGGTCATGCCACAGTCCTTTCTCCTCCATTCTCCTCCTGGGATCTTTGGCATGCACGCACATGCAGCTGGCATGAGTTTCATAGGGTCTGGGACATGAACCAGGGTCAACCACGCTGGAGTCTAGCAATGTAACTGCTAAGCCATCTGCTGGCCTGGAGTATTACGTTTTAATTTTTGTAGCGAGAAATAAAATATCAGCTGGTAAAATGAAATTCCGGAGTCATTCTGTCCTCTGCAAGGAGTGTCACTGGTGTCATGAGGCACTAGGTTACATGTGGCATTACTAGGGAGCAGTCCCTTGGAATCACAGTCTCTTCATACCTGTGTTTCTGGCTGTTGGTCTTCACTTCCTGAATTACACTAAATGTGTCAGTAACTTCTCCGTCTGTGAAGACAAACAGCTATACAAAGAAAGAAGACATTCATTAAGCCTCTGTCAAGTTCATTTTATGGTACCAGAATCTGTCCTCGAAAATTCCATCTATTTCATTCCAGAGCTTCTGATGTCTCTTAAAATGGGCATGAGAGACCTCAGGATCCACTGTCACCTGCACCATGTTCTCATATGGTCTGTTCAGAACACTGGGGATCTTTAGCATCTTCCCCTACTAGTGTCACCAAGGCTTTTATGACACTCCTCAGAACTACCTCTACTGCCCACTACACAGAGTCAAGGATAAAGAAAAACGCCACTAGTCTATTATATTATTGTTTTTATGACAGGATAGATGTCTCTGAATTCTATGTCATGCTAACAATCCTGCATTGAAGCCCAGGGGCATGGGTTCTTGAACAGGTCTCTGTCTCCTGTTCCCTCCTGTTAGCTCCATTCCAATTCTTACCTGGAGAGGGTAGCCCGGGATAGCGGGTGCCTTGTAAATGTCCTGCAGTGGTGCCAGGATTTCAGTGCCCCCTAGGTCCGCCTGCATCACCTGGACCCTCTTCACTGCCTCCTTCATTGTCTCCTGCGTGTACTCCACACTCTTCCTGAGCAACACAAACACACCTGGTTACATGCTGGCTGCTTGACACTGGTCATTGTTGAGTCCCTCATTCATTAGTGTAACAAACCAGAAACAGTCTTATCTGAACCCCTCAGTGCCAAGGTCATTCTGCAGCAACCCCGTTAACTATCTAGTCCATTTCTTTAAATTATGTTTTTAGACTTTTATAGCCTTTCCGGGAACTTACTGAAAGAATGCCTCGTAGGAAGATCCAAATCCATAGACGTTGAAATAACAGCCGATAGGGAGACTCTTCAGAAGCAAAATCAGTGTCTCCTGAAGTAAGAGAGGATGAGGAAACGGAGGGAGGAAGGACCTTCTCAGACACACAGACCCTATCTAACTCCTGAGGTTTCGCCCCATCCCACTGAGCCTCTCTATAGCCCACTCTACCCTCCAAGGGGCCCCCTAGCTATGGCACAGGTGGGAACTGACCCACAACCCCAAATGGACACTGATCTCTGAGACCCCTGCCTCACCTGAGCATATGACCCTGAAAAAAGAACAAAACCAGTTTACCTTGGCTGCCTCTATGCGCAGCTGAGATCTGTCCTGGCCACTCATTGGGGAATGCATACTTCCCGAGCGGTCCATGAGGAAGATAAATTCTCCACAGACAGGTGACTGAGTTTCTGGGATATCTGGATAAAAGCTCACCATTGCTGATGGGTCTCCCATCATGCACTCTGCGTAAAGAGCAAAGGCACTGTAAGATGCGGAGGAACTCAAGATCCTAACACCCCCAAGCATCAACTGCAGTGAGTTCAATAGGGAGCCAAGGGAACTCCAATCTAAAACACCATGGTGGATTCGCGCACTGTATCTGTGTGCAAAGGGGTTGAGGTGTGCTATAAGCATATAAAAAAGACAAAAAGCAGGTCAGAAATGGTAAAAAGAGTACAGGAAGTCAGCAGGCACAGGTAAGAATTACAACACTGTGACCGGATGCCAGATAAATAAGTAAAACGCATCAGGTTAAAATGTTCCAGCAGTGAGCCAGCAGGTGGCATGGAGGTCAGGGCACTGGACCCCATAGGGCCGACTATACAGTTCAAGCCCCAGACCTGGTGGCCTGAGGAATATGCTGGATGTGTGTGCATGTGTGTCCAAAATCCTGAGAGGAGAATGGAGGCATGGTCATTCCCAAAGGGGACGATTTCTCACTCTTCCTCTCTCATTCTGTCTGTCTCTCTCTGGCCACCACAGTATGTGCCCTATGATAAAAATCTAAAAAAAAAAAAAAAGTTTCAGCAGTTGCCAAAAGAATCAGATGAGTCTATTTGCAGAGATGAACCTTTGTGTTAAGTCAAATCCATAGGAAATTAATCACTGGGCCCTCGTTTAAGTCCTTGATTACAACTTGAACACACCATGTTCCCTGGGCGATGCTTAGGTCGACACTAGAGTAGCTAAGAGCGTAGTGCATGTTTTAAACATGAAGGGGTCTGGCTCCGGGAGGAAGCACTTGGCCACACTGCCAGAGAAGGCAGCCCTGGGCATGCCGGGCCACCCGCCTGCTTTATGAGGTGTCAGGGCCATCGCCATGAGTTATTATTAAAAGCAAATGGAACTGGATGTGGGAACTGAATCACTAGTATCAAAACAGATGAAATGAGAATGGCAGGATTATGTAAAAAGTAGTTTTATAGTTCAGAGAATACAACAGAACGTAGAATATACTTTTCTCTGGGACCAGCAGATGGCAGAGTGGTTATGTCTCTGGACTCCCACACAGTGGACCTCGGTTCAAGTTCCCGACGCAGTGGCTAAAAACTCATGCCAGGCACGTGTGTGTGCATACCCAAAATCCTGAGAGGAAAATGGAGGAGAAGGGATTGTGGAGTGGCCATCCCCCCGGGGGTGATTTCTAGCTTCCTGTCTCTCTGTCTGTCTCTGTCTCTCCAGCAAGCACATGTGCCCTATAGCAAAAATCTCTAAGAAAAAAAACAAAAGTAATATACTTTTTTCTATTTCTACAGAGTGTTTCCAGAACTATAGGTTTAAATACTTAACAACTCTGGAATTCAATATGATCACAGAACCTGGTTCAGCTTTGGGAACCAGCAGTTAGCGTAATGGCTATGTCGCTGGACTCCCACATAGTCGACCGTGGTTCGTGTCCTGGACCCGGTGACTTAAAACTCACACTGGGCGCTTGTGCGTGCGTGCCCAAGATCCTGAGAGGAGAATGGAAGAGAAGGGATTGTGGTGTGACCATACCCCCTGGGGGGGTGATTTCTCGCTTTCTATCTCTGTGTCTCTCTCTGTCTGTCTGGCGAGCGCACGCGCCCTATAGCGAAAACCTCTCAAAAAAAAAAAAAAAAAAAGAACCTGGTTCAGCTTAGTTAGTGGGATACTCCAATAACCAAGATGGCTTCTAAATAAAATGGGTGTGACCCAGCAAATACTTGACAGAACACTGGTTCAAAAATAATGTTTATGGGGCCAGCAGATGGCATGGTGGTTAAAGATTCCCACATGGCTAACCAGATGTGGCAGCTTGAAAATCATGCCAGTTAGGACCAGGAGGCGGCATGGTGCTTAAGGTGCTGAACTCCACTTGGTTGAGTCCTGGACCCAGTATCTTAAATATCATGTTGGGCATGTGTACATGTATGTCCAAAATTCCAAGAGAAGACTGGAGAAGAGATTGCAGTGTGGATGAGTTCTCACTTTTTGTCTCTCTAGTGAGCACACATGCCCTATAGCAAAAACCTCTCCAAAAAAAAAGAAAGAAAGAAAGAAAGAAAGAAAATCATGCCAGGTACGTGTGCATGTGTGCCCAAAATCCTGAGAGGAGGATGGAGGAGAAGGGACTGCAGTATGGCCATCCTCCCTGCGAGGTGACTTCTCACTTTCCCTCTCTTTATTTCTCTCCAGTGAGCGCATGTGCTCTATGGCAAAAACCTTAAAAAAAAAAAAATGTTTATACAACCAGATCTGATTATACAATCCCGACTACAAGTAGCATTTTTGGTGGAGAGGGGGCTGGCACAGCACTGAGAAATCAGCAAGCCTGCTGTGAATATGACAGATCAACACATCTAACTGTCTAGAAGAAAGTCGGGCAAATGCTAGGATTATTTTTATTGTATTTCTGTCAAGACTGATCATTACGTGTTTACGAACTGGCTGTGTTTTCTCTTGTGACTTATTTGTTCATGTCCTTTGCTCAATTATCTGGTGATCTCCTTAAATTTGCCCACAAAATGTCATCACATGATGCTGATTAAATCTAACCACTTCTGCATATGCTCGTGTAAGCTATTCCAAGCAATACGCTTGTTTTTCTTTTTTGGAGAGGTTTTTGCTATAGGGCGCATGCGCTCACCAGACAGAGAGAGACAGAGAGACAGAAAGCGAGAAATCACCCCCCAATGAGGATGGCCACGCCGCAAACCCTTCTCCTCCAATCTCCTCTCGAGATCTTGGGCACGCACGCACATGCGCCCGGCATGAGTTTAAGCCAACTCGGGACTCAAACCGAGTTCCAGCGACATAACCATTCTGCTAACTGGTGGTCCCTATTCCAAGCAATATGTTTTACCCACCTCCAGGTAGGGGGAAAGGAAAGTAAGAGTAACCTGAGAGTCATTCCGGATAGGGAGTTCCCTCCTGTGTGACTACGAAGGAGGAAAGAAGTACCTGGCTCCATGGCAGGCATTCCCGTTTCCACGGCTACAGTGGGGGAGTGCACCCCACTGTAGTAGATCAGGAGTTCCACATCTCGATCAAACTTGTGTCCATCAGCCAAGGAGACCTGAGCAGGGGACAGGCCAAGGAGCCACATTAGAACTGCCTCTGCTTCCTGGGGCTGAAGTCAAAGGAGAAGGCTATGGGCATCTTCCAAGGGTGAGCTGATCGGGAGGCAAAGGTGACAATGGAGAGAAGGCTCTGGGCATTAATGGGCTAAGGCAGGCTCACAGCGCAGCTCCTTCTGGGTTACAGGGAAAAGCAAGGAACATTCCGGAAGGACCGGGTCAAGTCGGAGGAACAGAGGTGCTGCTGACAATGGAGCTCGCTCACTAACTACCTGAGCAGTGGTCTTGTCATCTCCCAGGTACTTGACAGGACTCAAGGAGCAGTTGGACTGCACCCTTTCAATACCGTGCTGGGAACTGATGGTGGCGACCATGCTGAGTGTGTAAGGCAGGTCCTCCGGAGGAACTATCGGAGTCTTCATGTTAACACAACTGTCCTCAGTCCTTCCTACAAAGGTTACCTGAGTTCAGTTTTCCTGCCAACACTTTTTAAGGTAACAGCAATCTTAAAGAGTTCCTCAACTATGTCACCACCTCCCGCATTCAAAGGGGAGCAGTACTCACCAGAGAGCTGGTATCTAGGATTCAGGACGGCCGGGAGCACACAGCGCAGGGCCCCATCTGCTTCCAGGGGCAGCTCCTGCACGTACCGCAGGGTGAGTGCGGCCTTTGACCCAGGCTGGAGGTTCCCTACATTACAACAGAAGACATCCCTGGAGTACCCGTCCTCCTCCAGCAGGAAGGCCTGGTGGCCCTGGGAGAGGGCATTCTCATAGTCGGTGTGGGCCTAAGGAGAACAGAGTGATGGGTGGGGAAAGAAAAAGTTAACGTTCAAATTTACCATCGTGGTTAAGAGGTGAAGAGTGCAGGGAACAAAGCCAGGCGGGAGGGACGGGGACTTTCTCATCAAGGACACGGCTACACTTCGAATGCTTCTAATTGGGTTTTCCTCAAAAATGGTTTGAGGAAAACAGAAGGACGTGAAGGAAAGAACATTCAACCTCAGCATTTTCTGTGACACAGCCTTTGATAGGGACCCCAGAGAGCATGCGAGAAAGAAACAAGAGGGAGGGAATCCACTCATCCTCTGACCTTCATCTTGTCCTGTAGTTCTGCCACAATTTTCTTCCCATCCACCAAGGCCTCGAAGCTGTAGACAGCAGAGTCTTCATCCATGGGGAACACAAAGAAGGTCTCCAGAGGAGCCTTCTCCTCATTCTCGTAGTGTAAGGTTGCAGACACGCCAGCCACGAACTCATGAACGGACAAGGTGACGGAAATGCTCTTCAGAGGCACTGGGGACAGAACAGAATTCCAGCGTAAATGATAGAATGCCTCCCACAGGCCGGGCACTGAGTAGACACCAAAGATACAAGGCAGGGAAGAGGTTTTTGAAGAGGTTTTTGCTATAGGGTGCGTACACTCGCCAGAAAGACAGAGAGAGACAGAGAGACAGAAAGCGAGAAATCACCCCCCAGGGTGATGGCCATGCCACAATCCCTTCTCCTCCATTCTCCTCTTGGGATCTTGGGCACACGCGCACACACGCCTGGCATGAGTTTTAAGCCACCAGGTCTGGGACGTAAACCGCGGTCGACTACGTGGGAGTCCAGTGACATAGCCATTACGCTAACTTCTGGTCCCCCAAGGCAGGGAAGAGTCTTAAACCAGGCTTACCTGGGTCCTTCTGGAGGGTGAGGAGGCCACAGGGAGACACCATGGTGACGCCGTGCTCCTGATGAAAAGACACATCACAGACAGAGTGGCGTGTTGGGAGCTATCTATTCAAACACCAGGACCTTACGAGCTCCTCTCTGGCCTAAGAATACATCCGAGGGTTAATGTGGGAGCTGGGACGAGGGGGACCAAGATCCCAAATCCTCTGGAATATTAAATAGATATCAGTACCTTACCTCTGAGCCTCGGTACTCTCCTTTTAAAATGAGAACCATCGGGACCAGCAGTTAGCATAATGGCTATGCCACTGGACTCCCACGTAGTCGACCGCGGTTTGCATCCAGGACCCGGTGGCTTAAAACTCACACTGGGTGCGTATGTGTGCATGCCCAAGATTCCGAGAGGAGAATGGAGGAGAAGGGATTACGGGGTGGCCATCCTCCCCTGGGGGGTGATTTCTCACTTTTTGTCTCTCTGTCTCTCTCTGGCTGGCGAGCACACGCACCCTATAGCAAAAAAAAAAAAAAAAAAAAAGAGAGCCATCACACCTACATATCGTATGTGAATTATTGCATGTGAAGGCCCTCAACAGTGCCCGGCACAGAGGCATAGTCCATGCCGTAGACGCAGGGACTGCTCCTGTTATCACTGCTGTTCAGGAAACCGCGCTGGGCCTGCTTTGGCTCACGCTGTTCAGAGACTGCAGATGGGAAGCTGCGCGATCCCAACTGACCCTGCGACTTAGCACACTTCTTCTGGGACTTGTAACTGAAACTACTGTTGGTTTTGTCTAAGATATTCTAATGTAATTCTTACATAGGCAACGTGCCCTCTATTTTAAACCAGGCTGCCCTAAACACAGCTCCCAAATTTCATCATAACCCAAGACAGCCGTTTCCCATGATGTGGTGACAAATAGATACACTTGATGTTTCCAGGTTATGATTTACATTACGCTTCTTTTATCCAGAATCTATAGGGAGAGGGCTGGGCCAGTGATAGCCCCGACCATTCTGAGGGGCCTCTCCATCTCTGTCAGTGCATGCCCTGATCTGTAGCTCCAGCACAGGAAAGGGCGTGTTCCCTGCAGACACACCTTTGGGAGCTGCATGGCACTTCCAGCGCACAGAGGATGCAGCGTAAAATGAAACTAATATGCTTGTCCAGAGGCCCAGCGGCCCAGGGGCAGCTGAGTCATTGAGAAAGTACCTACTGACTGGAAAAACACAAGGGCTCCGGAGAAGGGCAGCTTGCACTCTTTTTCTTTTTTCTTTTTTTGGTTAGAACTCAACAAAATAAAATTCTAGTTTATGTTGGACAACATTATTTCACATACATATCAAACAGGCCATAAATAAATAAAATGAACAGCAACTTCATAGACAAAAAAAGGGGAGGAGCCTTTTATCTTTATCCTTTTTAACCATCACATACAAACCACCTACTTGTAGCACAAACAAAAAAGTTACTGGGATACTCAGAATAAGATTGTTTTTTGTTATTTTTGTGTTTTTCACAAGGTTCTTTTCCTCCTCTGAGATAGAGTGAACATGGTCACACAAGTAACGCTGAAACAGGGCAGAGGAGGCGTGTGGACATCCGAGATCATTAAAAAAGGTTGACCCCTAGATATGTACAAAAACAAAATGGCAATAAAAAACACAAACGAACTTTCCCTTTTAAAGTACTTTTAAGAAAAAAGCAGGCTTGGGAGTTTGGTTCTTTTTCCCTCTACTGTTGCAAATTCCCCTTGAGGTTTTGCTGGGCAGTAGCTTTTCTAGAACTGCCCCATGGAGGTTCTAGGCCTCAGTGTTCACCAATCGCCATTTATTACTGTTGCTGCTGGTGGTTGTTAATTATTTTAAGTTTCTGCACAGGGCGCATGCCTCATAGGAAAGAGACTGTGAGAGAGAGAGAAAGCAGGAAATCACTCCCCCAGGGGATGGCCACACTGGAATTCCTTCTCCATTCTTCTCCTGGGATTTGAGGCACACAGGTACCTGATCCCAGCATGATTTTCAAGCCACCAGGTCTGGGGACTTCAACCACAGCCTGCTGGGAGTCCAGACCCTTAACCACCAGGCCACCTGCTTCCCTGCCCATCACGATTTACAACCCAGAGCCCCACCCCAATTCAAAGCCCAGTCTCTGAGATCACCCATCAGGTGGGGATGGTTCTCACAGGCCTTGCCTCACCCCACAATCAGCACCAATAAGTAGGGCTTTTCTTTGCTGGATTTAGTTTGAGCAGCTGGATTAAAGCTGAATGACTCAAAAACAACTCAGGACTGACCACAAGGCAGGGAAGTGTCAACAGTGGGGACCAAAGGCAGGCAGCCAGACTGGGAGGGGGACATTCAGAGAAAAGGGAAAGTTCGAAACTTTTGATGTTCCAGGCCACAGCAGGGAGCTTGTGGGGCTGCACAGGGGGAGCTCAAGCGGCATGGGAGGCGGTAGAGCTCTGGCTGCAGGAGCCTCATCACGAGGGTGCCAAGCGCGGCTAGGCGCAGGAGGGAACCAGCATTCCCTGGAAGGACAGACCCTTGGGATGGGGCTGTGCTCTGCTCTCCCATCTCCTCAGGGACAAATGCCTACAGGTCAGGGGCTAGCTCCTTCTGCACAGGAGCTTCAGAAAGACTGGCCATGAACCCGAGACCGGAACACAGGCACCGCGCGGAGCAGGAGGCTGGATCTGGGGGACGCTCTGGACTGTCACGGTGGCCACGCCTGGCGGCCACCCTGCAGCCCAGGCCAGGAGGAGCGCTGTGGCGGCCACCCCGAGCGGGGCGGGGCGGGGCGGGGATGGGGTGCAGCCTGCGTTTTCAGCGGCTCCCGGAGTCCGGGCACTTACCGAGGGACAGCCGCCTCCGAAAGTCCTACAGAGGGGAGCGGGGGCTGCGGTCGGGTGGGTGCGGGAAGGCAGAAGCCGCGTTTCCAAAGATACATTGAAATAAAACCAGAAAAACAGGGATTTCGTCTAGATCCGAGGAAGGAAGCAAAGGAAGAAAGAGGAGGAAAAGAAAAAGAGAAGCAAAGTGGAAAGTGGGCCCTGGGGCAGTTAGGAGGTGGCTAACTCCTCCTCCAGCCCCACGAATCTCCCGCCGCGCCCGCCGCAGACCCCGGGTTTCAATTCCCCCCCTTGGTTTGCAGAGAAATGTCCCCGACAGATCGGAGAACCGGGGAGGGCAGCTCCGCCGGCGGCCCTCGGTCTTCAGGAGCAGGTGCAACCCCGCCCCAGAGCCCGCAGCTCAGCAGCCCGGTGCCTCGGAGGTGGGGACAGCGCCAGGACCGCAAGTGAAAACAGGCGGTGCCATTTCCAGGAAGGCCCGCCCCCTCCTAGGGACCGGCTGGAATGTACAGCTGCGGTCTAGGGATCGTCTGAAATTCTTCGACAAGTTTCGAACTTTCGCTTTTCTCTGAACGCTGCAGAAAGTCCTCGGACTTTGGAACTTTTACTTTTTTCTTTGCCTAGTCTTCTCTAAGGAGCAATCCGAGGAGAAAAATCAGAGGAAAGGCAAAAGAAGGGACTTGTTTTTCAGGCGAAAGCGCTGCAACAGTAATCACATCAAGGATGACATCAAACCCCGTGTGTTTCCACGGTAGGTCTCTTTACCCGGGCTTAAGGACTGCGAGGCCCTGCAGATAAGAACAATGGCTCAGTGACTTCTCTGGAATTAGTTACTCCAGGGTCGTGCCCTGTGTGCTGCAGGGAGGAAGAGGAAGAGCCAGGGCAGGGCACGCACTCCTGTCTGGATGGAGAAGCTCCAGCTGCGGAGGATCACGTCTTCACTCCTGGCTCCCTCCTGCAGAAATGAAATACCCCTACGAATTGTGGGTGGGGTCGAGGCGATGACAGTGAAATGACTGAGAGCATGTGTCCTTTGTCCTGGTCAAGGCCAGCAGAAGCAATCGAGTTTCCTATACCTTTTCCTATTTCAAGGCGATTAAATCCGGGACTTAAAGAGCCCTATTGCTACTGAGGCTCTGCTAAGGTGAACACTCGACTTTGACTTCCCTTATGTATTTCCTGTGGTCTTACTTCGCTCAGTGATTTGTTCTCTTATTTATAAAGTGCGGATAATGGCATATCCACCTTCCTGGGTTTGTTTTTAAGAATAATAAATTTATTATTTTAGAGCTTTTTGCTATAGGGTGTGTGCACTTGCCAGAGAGAGAGAGAGAGAGAGAGAGAGAAGGTGAGAAATCCTCCCCCCCCCCCCCAAGGTGGGATGACCACATCGCAATTCTGTCTCCTTCATTCTCCACTGGGATCTTGGGCCCATATACACACGTGCCCAGCGTGATTTCCAAGTCACAAGTTCCAGGACTCAGACTATGGTCAACCATGTGGAAGTCCAGCAGTGTAACCACTATGCCATCTGCTGGCCCCAAGATCTAATAGATCTTTTTTTAAAATTATTTATTTTTTTATTGTTATCATAATCTTGTTTATATTACATTGGATTGCACATAACTTTACAGTGTATTACATTGCTTTTTCAAAAGGGAATGCCATGCACGTCAGTCAATACAGAGACATAAATCTCCCCACTTCATCATTCAATATATTTTCAATGTATTTCTCCATCATTATTATTATTATTCCAATTATTTTTTAATCAGTCAATCGCTATTTCTCATTTTGCTTGTAAAGACTTTACCCCTCATGAAATACTTCTCAGACCAATCCAGTTGAGAGTACTATACATGTCGTCACCAACAGGTAATAAGCCATATCTGTGTCCCACTAACGTCCTGCCTCTCTATTGTTCACTTGCTATCTTTCTCTATCCTCTTCTCTTCACCTCCCTCATTCCACACTGTCCTATTCTCATTAAGTACTTTCACTGCTTTTATGTCCTCCAATATTGTGCTCTCTACCATAGAGTGCGGATAGTCGGTATATATTAATGAATGTGAAAGTATGTAGGGGTTGAGTATTCCTTATCTTAAATGCTTGGGGCCACATGTGTCTTAGATTATTTCTTTCTTTTGTTTTCTTTGGATTTTGAAGTTTTTTTTACATATTATAGGTAATGAGCTATCTGGGGCTTGGGATCCCACTCAAGTGTAAACACTGAAACTCCTTTAGGTTCCTATGCACTTCATACATATAGGCTGAAGGTAAGTGTACACCATATTTTAAATAATCTTGTATATGAAACTCTTTTTGGACATGTTTCACGGGGGATGTGAGCTTTGTAAAGATACAGAGCAGTAGGAGAGGACTGGGAAGATCTTTTTTCCCTCCAGGATGTTAAATAAGCTTTGCAACAGTGTTTCAACTTTAACTTGTCACATGGGGTCGGGGGTAGAGTTTTCCACTTAGCGTCATGTATACAACTCAAAAAATTTCAGATTTTGGAGCATTTTATATTTTGGGTATTCGGATTAGGAATGCTCAAATAAGGGATGTAAATACATAGTTGATCTGTGACCAGCACGTTTGCACGTTGCGAATCTACTAATACACAGGTTTTTCTTCAATAATTACTATAAATGTATTTTCTCTTCCTTATGATGTTCTTTATCACATTTATTATAATGTAGTATACAATACATATACTTGTTCAGTCTTGGGGAGTCAAAAGTTTCATGTGGATTTTTAATCTCTGTGTTCAAAGGTTAACAGAGCATGTGTTTCAAAAGAATGAAGAATTAACAGGACGGACACTCACAGAGTAGAGTCACCGTTATGAGCAGAGACTTTTATATGAGAGAGTAAAAAGTTTCTTCACGGCTTATGGAGCTCTTTGGGCTCTGTGTCACACAGTAGCCCTGTGCTGTTCAAAGATTGCAGAGGTGTGTGTATACCACATATATGTACATAGATGCATATGTACACATTTAATAAGGACACTATGAACATAAATTCTGTTTAATCTGTCTGAAGTGGACAAAATAAATATGGAGAGAAATGACCGTTTTCTTA
>AAPY01499917.1:0-12225 GCA_000181375.1 Tupaia belangeri
TCACGCCGCAATCCCTTCTCCTCCATTCTCCTCTCGGGATCTTGGGCACGCACGCACACGCGCCCGGCGTGAGTTTTAAGCCACCGGGTCCGGGACACGAACCGCGGTTGACTACGTGGGAGTCCAGCGACATAGCCATTACGCTAACTGCTGGTTCCCGATTATGGATTATTTTAGATGTCCAACTAGAATGTTTTAAAAACAAGGTTGTGGGGCAGCCCACAAAGAAGAGTTGAGCACTGTGCATAGGAAGCTGGATGCTGCCTGGCCAGCTGTGCTCTGAGTACAGGCCCTGGGGGCTTGAGAAACAGGCAGCTGCTTGTGCGTGTGAGCCCCAGGTCTTGGCGATACGAAAATAGAGGAAACAAGGTTGCAGTGAGACCACACAGAACTGGGTGGTACTTTCTCTTTTTCATTCTTTCTTTCTGGAGGAGTGCCCATTTCCTCTGGCAATTAAAAAAAGAAGAGGGAGGAGGAAAGAAGAAGGAGGAGGAAAGAAGAAGGAGGAGGAGGTGAGATGAGCAAAATTGTGATAGTCACAGTGACAGCATTTTGGTTCTGCATCCCCAACCAGTCCCATGTTCTCTGGGAAAACATCTGTTACAAAACAAGTAGGACATTCCTTAATAAAATGAATCAAAAATAGTTTCTTACTGTTGCTTATGCATCCATTCCTCTGAAAAATGTATACATATATGTCACAAAACTATCATAGACAACAAAATCAAATTGCAAGTTGTATTTTATTAGCAATCTTAAGCAAATGTTTATGTGCATTCATTTCCTTGTGCTAAATGTAGATTCTGTATGTATCTCAAATATATTAAATATTAATATTTAATAAAATATCACTTTATTTTAATTGGCATGAAATTTATATACTTATAAACATTATGGTTTAAAATATGTATACTTTGTTAAATGACTCAGTCAAGCTAAGTAACACATGCATAACCTCACTTTTTTTGACACTTCAGACGTATTCTCTTAACAATTTTGGAGAGTTCAACACAGTGTTATCAACTATAGTCCCCATTTTGTACAATAAGTCGTTTGAATTATTTCTCCTTTTAACTGAAATTTTGCATCCCCATGCTCCAGTCCTTGTGAACCATCGTTCTATTCGTTGTTTCTGAGATCAACACTGTTAGACAACACCTAAAAGTAAGAACATGCAGTGAATATATTCCTATGTACGGCTTGTGTCACATACCGTAATGTCCTTCAGTTCTTCTATGTTGTTGTAAATAACAGAATTTCCTAGTGCTGAAAGACTGGAAGGTATTATGCACATGTGTATGTATATATCACATTCATCCATCCATTCATCCACAGGTGGGCATGCACATTCGTTCTACACTTGGCTACTGTGAATGAGCCTGTACGAATGTGAGAGTGCAGACAGCTCTTCTATACGCTGATTTCAGAGAGCTGTAACTTTTTACATTTCTGTTTTATTGACACCAGACTCAGCAAAATGATGTATTCAAGATTTAAAATTTTCTTCTTCATATAAAAGAACATGTTGGGGAAGTTGTGAGGCATAAAAAGAAAGAAAAAAATTGTCTTTTAGAAAAATTTAATTTAATAAAAACAAACATTTTTTTCACAAAGTCTTGGACAACACACAGCACCATGCCTGACAGTGAAGGTCATACAGAAAAAAACTGAATGGTAGTGAGGTGTACTTGATCTTGGCTTCCACGTGGGGAAGAGGCAGGGGAAGGAGTAAGAAGCGCTCCTTGTTCAACTTTCCTCCTGTGATGGGACAGGTGGGTCCACCAGGTCACCCTGTGCTATAAGCTCTGCTGTCTCCAATCCAGCCAAGACATAAGAGTCCCCACCTGTGCTCAGTCTAAGTCACAATGTCCACTCCTTACCAAGAACTCTGGGGTGGAAGACATTTGAATCTTGCTGGTTTATTTGCCCTCCATTTTCTGGTGATTCCTGTTTGCATTCTTTGTGAGTTAGAACCTGGGAACTGAGTAGAAGTCCAAGGCCCCAACTCCATCAAATGCCAGTCCAGGAGGGACAAGGAGCAATCCCACTGGAGGAAGATGATGTAGTTGCTGGCAAATGTGGAGGTAGGCAATATCAATTGCCTTCTTTGTGATTTTTCTCTAAAAAGATTTAACAGGCATGTGGAGGATTGGAGCAGGCAGGAAGATGTGAAGCCTGGGTTGGAAGACATGATAGGAGGCGAGGATCTCAGTGCTTTGGAACTAATTGTAATAATAGTCAAAGAATCTGGACCAGATAAGATGCTAATTAAGGACAAAAATGGCTGACAGGAGAGAGCATCATGTGATCAAATTGGAGGTTTCTATGAGGTCATTTATTCATACTATAAAAAATTCATCAGCAGCTACCATTGGCACCTGTGTTCTGGTGACAGGAATTAACCACAATGTCTGTACCCTAAGAGCTTATAGTTTAGTAGAGGAAGAGAAGTGGTAATCAAACAGTCATACATGTAATCTCTAAGTACTTCCTGTAGTAATTGCTGTGGAAATATTAAAGGGACTGGAAAGTTATATATAACGGGAGAGACTTAGTACTCAGGCTAGTTCACTCATGTAGCTGTTTCACGATGGCAAACATGGATTTATAAATTTGTATGGCTACATGACATTCCTTCAAGGTGGGGGAGGACTTCCCTGAGAAAAAACTTATGTGAGTTCCGTGGGGCAGGAGACCATTGCAAGACTGTGTTTAAAGAACGTCGTCAGTGGTGTTTTTGACCGAGTCGCTCCTCAAAGCCTAAAAGTGCTGCAATAGTGACCTGGGGATTTCCAAATCTGAAATCTGTCCGGGAACTCATCTTGAAACATGAGCAAGCCAAGGTCAAGATCAGACCATCCCCTGACAGACAGCACATGACTGCGGAGCATCTAGGGAGGTTTGGCGGCCTTTGTTAAGGACATGTCAGTCAGCTTATCCACCAGCTGAACTAGGCCCAGAACCTCGAAAGCACATTGCACTGGAAGCATGTTTTGGGTTTTTGAAATTGTTACCAAGTATCTTCAGAGAAGATTATCCTCTGGTCCAACTTGAGAAATTGTAAAGGAAGAGTCTGGAATACACCATAGTTGATGTTCATGACAGGCACCCTTCATCACAGCCCAGTTGCTAAGAGAAACTCCAGCATTTTTCATGTCGGCCCATGCCTTCTCTGAAATCTGCCCATCAGGCGGAGGGGGCCCGGCTTCATCACACCTATCCTGGGTTGTAATGTTGGTGAATGAATAACCCAAACATGTATAAGGCTCCCCAAGACTTCTGCAGGAGTGGACAAAGCCCAGGCTATATTTGAGACTGGAGTTTGCTAGGACCTTGTTTTGAAAACATTTAGGATACAGCTGAAAAGTAGCACACACACACACACACACACACACACACACACACACAAAAGTAAGAGTTCAGACGAGGGGAGGGTGCAAATCATTAGAGTAAGGGGTAATTAAAAACACGCACAAAGAATGTTTTGGAAAGGAGCATCATATAATCGAAGAGTTTAAGGGAATAAAGAGAAAGAACTTTGGGATAAAGCTTGAGATGAGGTAAAGCAAATTTAGGTCCCCAAGCATCACATTAAAGATCATGGTCTCAGCTGGTGAGAAGTCACCATATTAATCAGGGAGGGCAAGTGCAGAGACAGGAACTGTACAGGAGGGGAGTTGATAGGAGCGGTGGAAGGGAGGGGCTCGGGGAAGAAACACTTGACAGATACAAGAATGTAAAGTTCTCTGTTGGAAAAATCATGTAGGGGGACCAGCAGTTAGCATAATGGCTATGTCGACTACCATATAGTTGACCATGGTTCAAGTCCTGGACCCGGTGGCTTAAAATCACTCTGGGTGCATGTGCATGCATGCCCAAAATCCCGAGAGGAGAATGGAGGAGAAGGGATTGCGGCGTGGCCATCCCCTGAGGGGTAATTTCTTGCTTTCTCTCTCTGTCTCTCTGGCAAGTGAACATGCCCTATAGCAAAAACCTCTCCAAAAATAAAAAACACATAGGTGATATCCTTGATCTGATGCTGTGTACTGTGTGTGTACCTTGAAAATCATTCTGTGTGCTACAGAGTTGTACAATGATTGAATGTTAACAACAAACCAGGGGCCAGCAGATGATGTGGTGATTTAGGGACTGGACTTCCACGTGGCAGACCCCAGTACGAATCCTGGACCTGGCAGCTTGAAACTCCCACCAGGCACACATGTATGCATACATGCCCAAAATCCCAGGAAGAAAATGGAGGAGGAGATTGTGGCATGGCTGTCTGTAGGAAAATGTTCGGAGTGAGGCCCTGAAGCTGTGGGGACATGTTCTGAGCAAACATCATCTGTCCCTTTTGGCTATGACAGGACTTTGCAGCTTGTCCTTTCTTTGACCCATACTGTGAGCAGAGCAAAGGGTGGCATTTTCTAGGGGCCTTCCAACAGATACATCTGATAGAATTCAGAAGACATCTTGACCCCAATTAGCAAAGTCTAATTCCTGCTCTGCCTCTGTAAGATTCTTTAGCCTTATCAACACCCCTTTGATGTTTGCAAGAAAGTGTCCTCCCCACACCCACAGCTAGGCTTCTTCCCACTAGATAAGACGTTTATTGGGATTTCTCTTTGATATGGAGGTAGTCAAGAGATACACCTGCCCTTATAGATATGTTACCTGCTTCTTATGTCTGTAACATATCAATTTACCTATGGAATGTCATGAAACACATGTTTGTAATGTTGCTTTGTGGTATAAATAAAGACACCCAGTTTGGCCGTGTGGCACATGTTGGTTGGGTTGCTTAGCAGCTCAGGCCACCTGTGTCCATTACTACTCTGTCTCTCTGTCTCTTTCTTTTCTGCATCCTCTTAGATATAGCTAAGTCCAGGGCAGACTCAGACAGCCGTCCCCACAGGCTCTCACTTTCCCTCTCACAGACTCTCTCTGATGAGTGCATGTGCCCTATGACCAACACCTTAAAAAAATCATAAAATTTTTAAAAAAGATTATGGTCTCTGTATCAGGAAGTTTAAGAAACTATACAGTCGTTTAAAGCAGCTTCGTGTTTCAGTGTGTTATAGGAGAAAGAAATGGAAGAGGTGATTCCAGCTATCGTGGGCAGACTAATGTGGGTAAACAGGTAAGAAAGAGGAGGGAAATGGGTCAGAAAGAGCCCTGGATGGCTGAATTTAGAGAGAGTTGGTCAGTAAAAAGGAAAGCCAACGGTCGCTGGGGTAGAGCATTTCGGGGCGTGCCTGTGGGGAAAGGCCCTGCGTTAGCCTCGTCTCATGACAGCACAGCAGAACTTCACTTGGGCTTTTTAAATGTCTATGCCTGAGTGAGAATCAGTGAGAATCGTGGTTTGATCTTCGTGTCAGGTAAGGGCCCCACACAGGTGCCCTCTGGGAGCACCCCGAGGTTTCAGATCAACAGAGGAGAGGAACTAAGAATAATAGAGCCTCCTCTGAGGGATGAGAACATTTTATTACAGATGAGTTCAGGCAAATTTGTAAACATCATTAATATTATCTTACTGAATTTAAAAATGACTCTTTTCTTTCAACAAACTATTCTGGATTGTTTTTCTCCTGAAATTATTGGAGTTCATATAATCAACTTCTCTCTCTCTCTGTTTTCTTTTTCTTTTCTTTTTTTGAGGGAGATTTTTGCTATTGGGTACATGTGCTCACCAGAAGGATAGAGAGACAGAAAGTGAGAAGTCACCCCTGGGGTAGAGGAAGGGTAGCCACACCACAATCCCTTCTCTTCTCCTCCATTTTCCTGTCAGGATTTTAGGCACTCCTCTTGGGATTTGGGGCATGCATGCACATGTGTCTGGTGTGAGGTTGAAGCCACCAGATCCAGGATTCAAACTTCGCTTGACTATGTGGAGTACAACGATATAACCATTACGCCATCTACTGTTCCCAATCGGCCTCTCTTACATAAACGGAGATGTCCTTTTTTATTCTTCTTGGGAAAAAAATATAAAAAATAAATGTTATAGATTCATTGCAAAATAATAAAAGTAACATAGAAAATGCAAAGAAATAAAAATCACCAAATCAGGTTACCCAGTTTAAAAACAAAAACTAAATTTTGTATTATTGTGATTTTTATTGTTGACATATAATATGTGTGCATATTTAGGGGGTAGGGTGGGTTTTTTCAGGATGAGAAAGCAATGTAAACCCCACCCCACCTGCAATCTGGATCGAGCCAGCCAGCAGTTCCGGACACCAGGTGGACTGAGGCTGCAGGCCCGACCCTTCCGAACCTCCTTGCATCCCCACCGTTCTTCCTCCTTGGACCCCAGGTTGGTTGCCTGGGACTTTAAGGCGAACCCCCACCCCACCCCACTTGCAATCCGGATCGAGCCGGCCAGCAGTTCTGGATACCAGGCGGACTGAGGCTGCAGACCCGACCAACCTGGTACTGTCACTCATTGTCTGATCCTTTTCCACTAGCCTTTGGACTGTTTGAATTTTGGTGATCTGAGTAGCGCACGGTGCACGATTTCCATTTTCCGTTTTGTTTTTTGTTGCTCTTGGGGTGTTGCTTTTAGGTCAGTTGAAGGCTCACCACTCCTTAGAAACAGCGAGGACTTTGGGCCATCCAGGACTAGTAGCAACAGTTAATGGTAATTGTGAGAACAGGTAGGCCAACCATAAGACAAATTATCAATTTTCTAAGCCTGTACAACTTTTAAGAATCAGAGATACCTTAAATAAGTTAGGAAGAAACATATAGATTACCTGATGACTAAGAACAATCACAGAGGCTCAAGAAATATGAGCAACCAACAAAAGGCCTCTCCCTCAAGGGAAATCATCAAGCCTACATCACCCACAGTTAATAAAATAGATATTGTGGACATGTCTGATAAGGAATTCAGAATATTTGTAGTGACCAAACTAACTGAGATGGAAGAGAAAAGAGACAAGGAGCTCCAGGAGATGAGGAAGTCCTTTAATGATTTGAAAGAAGAAATGGATACCCTAAACAAGAACCAAATGGAACTTTTAGGATTGAAGAATGTGTTACAGGAAATCAAAACCTCCCTTGAAGGCATTAAAAGTAGGTTAGACCAGGCAGAAGATCGAATCTCTAACGTAGAAGACAAAACATCTGACCTAGAAAAAAGTATCAAGAAGATTGAGAAAACAACCATGAAAAATGAGGATAATCTACGAGGAATACTGGATACCATGAAGCGCCCCAACATCCGGATAATTGGTATCCCAGAAGAGGAAGAAACTAATAAGGGTCTAGAAAATATATTCCATGAGATCCTGCAAGAAAACTTTCCAAATCTAGAAAGGCATTCAAATATCCAGACCCAAGAAATACATAGGACCCCGAGTAGAATCAACCCAAGAAGATCCTCTCCAAGGCACATCATAGCCAGACTGGCAAAAACAACAGACAAAGACAAGATACTAAAGTTGGCAAAAGGGGAACGCCAAGTTACTTACAAAGGTCACCCCATCAGGCTAACATCAGATCTCTCGGCGGAAACAATGCAGGCAAGAAAAGAATGGGGAAGCATAGTCAAAGTGTTGAGTGAAAAACAATTTCAACCAAGAATACTATACCCGGCAAAATTATCTTTTATATGGGAAAAAAAGATAAAAACATTCTCGAATAAACAAAATTTGCAGGAATTTACCAACTCCAGACCAGCTCTTCAAGAGGTTCTGAAGGGAGTACTATACCAGGAAAACTAAAAACTCAGAGACACTTATACGAGAACAAAAAAGAAACAAGAAAATGGCTCACTCAATGATAGGATCAGGTACAGAAATATCAATAATTACATTGAATGTCAATGGATTAAATTCTCCAGTTAAGAGACATAGACTGGCTGAATGGATAAGAAAACAGAAAACCTCTATCTGTTGCCTACAAGAAACCCACCTTATGGATAAAGACATACATAGAGTAAAAGTCAAGGGCTGGAAAAAGATATTCCATGCAAATGGAAATCAAAAAAAGGCTGGAGTTGCGGTATCGATCTCAGACAAAATAGATTTCAAGACAAAGACTGTAAGAAGAGACAAAGAAGTGCATTATATAATAGTAAATGGGGTAATCCAGCAAGAAGATATAATCCTTATAAATATCTACACACCCAACTCCGGTGCACCTAAATATGTGAAAGAAAGACTGCTGGAGCTAAAAGGAGAGATAGGGAGAAATACTATAATTGTTGGAGATCTCAACACCTCATTATCCCCTATAGACAGATCTTCTAGACAGAAAATAAATAGGGAGATACAGGACTTAAATGATACTATAAATGGAATGGGCTTGACAGATATCTATAGAACTTTCCACCCTACATCCACAACATATACATTTTTCTCACCCCAACATGGAACCTTTTCAAAGATAGATCATATATTAGGACACAAATCAAGCCTTTACAGATTCAAAGGCATAGAAACTGTACCCAGCATCTTCTCTGACCATGATGGAATTAAACTCAAGATTAATTTCAAGAAACAACCCCGGAAATACACAAACACATGGAAACTGAACAACCTACTTCTGAATGACTTCTTCACTACTGAAGAAATTAAGGCTGAAATAAAAAAAATTATGGAAACAAATGATAATGAGTACACAAGTGACCAGAACATATGGGACACAGCAAAAGCAGTCATAAGAGGGAAATTTATAGCAATTAGTGTATATAAGAAAAGGATGGAAAGATGGCAAGTAGATAACTTATCATCATGCCTCAGAGAATTGGAAAAACAACAACAAACAAACCACCAAAATGCCAGATGAAAAGAAATAATAAAGGTTCGAGCGGAAATAAATGAAATAGAAAATAAATGAACCATACAGAAAATAAATAAAAGCAAAAGCTGGTTCTTTGAAAAGATTAACAAGATCGACACCCCATTGCCTAGACTGATCAAGAAGAAGAAAGAAAGAAACCAGATTAACCAAATTTGTGATGAAACAGGCAATATTACCACTGACATAGCAGAAATACAAAATATCATTAGAGGATACTATGAGCGACTTTATGCCAACAAACAAGATAACCTGGAGGAGATGGAAAAGTCCTGGATGCATATAATC
The DNA here is from genome assembly GCA_000181375.1 of Tupaia belangeri. Taxonomy (NCBI): domain Eukaryota; kingdom Metazoa; phylum Chordata; class Mammalia; order Scandentia; family Tupaiidae; genus Tupaia; species Tupaia belangeri. The sequence goes on from AAPY01499917.1 coordinate 9,094, forward strand.
TACCTAGATTGGATCAGGAAGACATAGAGAACCTGAATAGACCTATAACAAGCCAGGAGATTGAATCAGTAATTAATAACCTCCCAACAAAGAAAAGCCCAGGCCTAGATGGCTTCACTTGTGAATTCTACAAAACTTTTAAGGAAGACTTAACCCCTATCCTACTAAAATTATTTCTAAAGATCAAAAGGAAGGAAACCTTCCAAATTCATTTTATGAAGCCTCCATCATCCTCATCCCCCAAAACAGATAAGGATATGACAAAAAAGGAAAACTACAGACCAATATCATTGATGAATATAGATGCGAAAATTCTCAACAAGATACTCGCAAATCGTATCCAACAACATATAACAAAGGTCATTCATCACGACCAGGTAGGCTTTATACCAGGGATGCAAGGGTGGTTCAATATACACAAGACCATGAATGTAATACACCACATTAACAGAAAGAAAGATAAAAACCATATGATCATCTCAATTGATGCGGAGAAATCATTTGATAAAATACAACATCCTTTTATGATTAAGACTCTCAGTAAGATTGGTATCGAAGGGTCATTTCTGAACACAATAAAAGCAATCTATGAAAAACCTACAGCTAACATTATACTGAATGGGGAAAAGTTGAAAGCTTTTCCCCTGAAAACAGGTACTAGGCAAGGCTGCCCACTTTCTCCACTGCTCTTTAATATAGTACTGGAAGTCTTAGCTATTGAATCAGAGAAGAGAACAATATTAAAGGCATTCGAATAGGCAAAGAAGAGTTGAAAATATCTTTATTTGTAGATGACATGATGGTATACTTAGAAGACCCAAAGGTATCCATGAAAAAACTGCTTGAAGTAATAAGTGAATACAGTAAGGTGTCAGGATACAAAATCAATATCCAAAAATCTATAGCATTTCTATTTGTGAACAACAAGTTGAACGAAGCAGAGCTGAAGAAAGGAATCCCTTTCACCGTAGTCACAAGGTGTATAAGATACCTAGAAATAAACCTAACTAAGAAAGTCAAAGACCTTTATGAAGAAAACTATGAAAATCTTAAAAAAGACATTGAAAGTGACATAAAAAAGTGGAAGGACATCCCATGCTCCTGGATTGGAAGAATTAACATAGTCAAAATGGCAATTCTACCCAAACTAATAAACATGTTTAATGCAATTCCAATCAAAATACCAGAGATATTCTTCAGAGATCTAGAAAAGACAATTATAGAGTTCGTCTGGAACCATAAAAGACCTCGTATTGCAAAAACAATCCTGCATAAGAAGAATGGAGTAGGAGGCATATCACTCCCTGATCCCAAGATATACTATAAAGCTGTGGTCATCAAAACAGCATGGTATTGGCATAAAAACAGACATGTGGACCAATGGAAGAGAATAGAGACCCCAGAAATAACCCCCAAAGCTTATAGCCAACTGATCTTTGACAAAGGATATCAGTCAATACATTGGGAAAAGTAAAACCTCTTTAGTAAATGGTGCTGGAAAAACTGGGTATCCACCTGCAGAAAGATGAAACTGAACCCCCATCTTTCACCATTAACAACAGTCAACTCAAAATGGATCAAAGATCTGAACCTAAGACCTCAGACAATAAAACTACTTGTGGAAAATGCTGGGGAAACTCTGGGAGAAATTGGAGTAGGCAAAGACTTCTTAAATAAGACTCCCAAAGCACAGGCAATAATCCCTAAAATAGACAAGTGGGACTATATTAGACTAAGAAGTTTCTGCACAGCAAAGGACACAATAACACGTGTAAACCGACAACCCTCAGAATGGGAAAATATTTTTGTCAAATATGCCTCAGACAAGGGATTGATAACCAGAATACATAGGGAACTCAAGTGCCTTATGCAAAAACAAAAAAAAAAGATTAACTCGATTAAAAGATGGGAAAATGAGCTGAACAAAAATCTCTCTAAGGAAGACATACGAACAGCCAAAAAGCATATGAGGAAATGCTCAACATCCCTCATCATAAGGGAGATGCAGATAAAAACCACAATGAGATACCACCTAACCCCTGTCAGAATGGCAAAGATTAAGAATATAGAAAGTGATAAGTGTTGGCGGGGATGTGGTGAAAAGGGAACCCTCCTACACTGTTGGTGGGAATGTAAACTAGTTCAACCACTGTGGAGAACAATATGGAGGTTCCTCAGGGATCTACAAATAGAACTACCATTTGATCCAGCAATCCCACTTCTGGGTATTTACCCAAAAGACAGGAGAACGCTCAGTCAGAAAAGTGCTTGCACATCAATGTTTATTGCAACATTATTCACAATCGCCAAGACATGGAACCAACCTAAATGTCCACAAACCGATGAATGGATTGGAAAAGTGTGGTATATATACTCTATGGAATACTACTCAACCATAAAAAATAACAAGACCCTGGCATTTCCTAGAAAGTGGTCAGATATGGAGGATCTATTGCTGAGTGAAGTAAGCCAGGCTATGAAAGAAAGATATTGTATGTATCCACTCAATATATACTGACTATCCGCACTCTATGATAGAGAGCAAAAAATTGGAGGACATAAAAGCAGTGAAGGTACTTAATGAGAATAGGACAGTGTGGAATGGGAGAGGTGAAGAGAAGAGGATAGAGAAAGATAGCAAGTGAACAATAGAGAGGCAGGACGTTAGTGAGAAACAGATATGACTTATTAACTGTTGATGAAGACATGTATAGTATTCTCAACTGGATTGGTCTGAGAAGTATTTCATAATAGGCAAAGTATTTTTACAAGCAAAATGAGAAATAGCGATTGACTTTTAAAAAAAATAATAATAATAATGATTGGGGAAAACATAGAAAAGATATCGAATTTTGAAGCGGGTAGATTAATGTCTTTGTACTGACTGACTTGCATGGCATTCCCTTTTGAAAAAGCAATGTAATACACTGTAAAGTTATTTGTAATCCAATGTAATATAAAGAAGATTATGATGATAATAAAAAAAATAATAAAATAAAAAAAGAGAAAAAAAAGAAAGCAATGTAATATGATAATATTAGTGTAATTAGCATATTTGCCATCTCAAAAAATCCAGAGTCCTCTCTTTTAACTCATCTGCATTTATTTTTAATGATTGAAACCCTAGAGCAC
>AAPY01500008.1:0-65720 GCA_000181375.1 Tupaia belangeri
TCTTAGCCTGTCCTGGAGAAAGCCTTCCCGTACCCTGGACAGCGCCTTCACCCCTCCTCGACACAGCCATTTCCTACACTGGACAGCGCATTCCTCCAACCACACCCACCCCTCACAGCGCCTTACCCTCCCATGGGGGAGGAGGGTCCCAGTCCAGCATTGGGACGACATTCCATAAGGCGCCCTGTGCGTGCGTGTGTGGGCAGTTCGCTGGACACGTCAGAGGAAGGGCGCCATTCCCCACCTGCACTGCCCGAGAGCGTGGCTCTCCTTGGCGTTCCCAGGCGAGGCCCTGGGAGCCCGAGGTGTGTAGCCCCCTCGGTGCGAGTCCCCTGGATGACAAGGTCGCCTGGGGCGCGCACGGAGCGCAGCGGAACCCAACGGCCAGCCCTGGAGGACGAGGAAGGTAGGCGAAGGCGACGGCGTCTGCGGTCTCAGTGGGTTCTCTGGGACCTCTGCGGTGGGGCTGGGCTCCTGGGCACATGGCATGTCGGCCTGGAAGGCTTGGCCTGGTAGTCGGGGACACCCAGGACAGCCATGTGGGTTCGTGGAGTGGGATCCTTGTGCTGCCCCTCCCTGGCTTCAGCTACTCTTAGCATATGGTCTTGCCATGAACACTGGTATCACTGCAAGAGTGCAGGTGAGTCTGGCAGATGCTTCAGGAGATGAGAGAGGTAGAATGGGTGAGTCAGCGCAGGCTGGGAGAGGAAACCTGTAGACACAGACACCTATGAAGAAGGAGTAGAGACTAGGGTGATGATTTCAAGAAGTCTCATCCACGAGACTGAAGTAGGGTGGGGCCTGTCCTGTGTCCCCAAGATCTGTCCTACCTACCTGTGTAGAAAAGGAGGATTGAGGAGGAGGAGGAGGAGGAGGAGGAGAGGAGTCTAGGCCAGGGTGGACAAAGCCTCTGGTTTCCACATGGATGGGCTGCCCCAGGCTGCCTTTTCTTCCCAGCCTCTGCCGCAGGAGGGGCTCTTTGAGTAAATGAGTAGCTTTTGGACGGTCATGGCTATAGGTGCAGGACCAGGGAGGAGGCAGTGCTGGGTCCACACGCAGAGAGGCCCAGCTGCTGAGCCTGCATCAGTGAGCTCAGGTCCCATGGTCCAGCCTTGGGAGTGTGGGGAGGGCCCAGCTGTGGGCACCTGCTGTGCAGCCAGAGACAAACCCAAAGCACCCCCTGCTGCCTACTCGGCAGAGCTCCGTGTCTCGGGGGAAGTCCTGGCAGTAGTTCAGCCTGAGGGCCCGTTCACTGTCAGTCCAGGACACCCACAGGCCATGCCCCTGCTCTGTCACGAGGCCACTGATGTTCAGAACTAGCCTTTTCCAGGGAGGACTTGTGAGTTACCAGGAGGACACTTGGGAAATAGGATGACTGTCCACTCTGAGGAGGCTGCAGGGAGGTGAGAATGCACAAGGCTCAGGAATGAGATCTGAGCAGCTCCTTGTTCAGGGGCGAGGGCTGAGATGACTGTGTTCAGTGTCTGAGTGAGGTGGGTGCTCCTGCTTGAGACCAAACACAGCAAGCACTGTTTTTCGATGAGGGCTGAGTTCTCAGAATGTTTCCATATGCACAAATATTCAGACATCAGAGAGCGTGGGGTGTCAGGGGATAGCAGGCCTGACACATTTGGATCTCGCATTTTTGGAAGAACCTGTTCCAGGGCACAGGAGTGTGTCTGCATAGGTGTTTCCCCGTTCAGAAGACACGTCCGTTCTTCCTACCCTCTTATCTATCTTCCTTCCTTTCTTCCTTTGATATTTTTAAAAAATTTTTCCTGTGCTTTTGATGTTGGATAAAGGAAATCAAAATCCAGTGCCGTGAAGCTTTTTCCTAATGTTCCACTAAAAGCTCTATCGTTTGGTATTTACATCTCGAATTTGCATGTTGACACCCAGTTTTCTCAACATTAGTTATGAAAAGACCATCCTTCCCATAGTGATTAGTCTTAACTGCCAGGTTGAAAATGATTTGAACATATGGGTTTATTCTGCACTTGGAGTGGACTTTCGGTTTTTGGCCTATATGTACGTCTGGCTATATGCGAGAACCACTCTTTTTTTTTTATTTTTAATTGTAGCTTTGTAGTGTGATTGGAAATCAGGAATTGTGAGACCTTCCACTTTGTTCTTTTTCTTTTTTTATGAAATAGTTTCAGCTGTTCAGGATCTTTTAATTATTTGAATTCTGTGTGAATCCTTAGGGTGTCTGTTTCTAATCGGTTGTCGGGAACTCAGGATGCACTTTTTGTGTAGGAAAAGAGAAAAATGTGTCGTAATGTTCCTGTCCTAATATGTGTACCAAATTCCATTTTTGGAATGTCAATAGCAATTCCAATGACTCTGTAGATTACTTTGGAATGTACTGACACTTGAACCACACTTTTTGTTTTGTTTTGTTTTGCTTACTATGCATGCACCCATTACAAAGACAGAGAGAGGAAAAGTGAGAAATCACCTACCAGAGGGGATGGCCTTGCTGCAATCCCTTCTCTAGTCTTATGTCAGGATTTGGGGTATGCATGCCATATGGCCGCCATGGTTTTCAAGCAGCCAGGCCTAAGATTTGAAGCACAGACTCAGCCGTGTGTGATCCATTGTCTTAACCTCCACACTAGCCGCTGGGTCACCGATTTTTATTCTTGCAAGCTGTGAGCATTTGTTTGACACTGAAAGTAGTCTGATTACCCTGGACCACGCCTTCCCCCCCCCTCCTGGACAATGCCTCCCCTACCCCGACCCTCCCGCAGAGTGCCTTACCCTCCTAGTGGGGGGCGGGGGGTTGGAACCCGTACAGCATTGGGCCGATTTCCCGCGCAGCGCGAACACGGGGACACCTAATGTGAAGGAGAGACTCGCTTATGTATCCAAAAGGGAAGCTAGACTGCAACAGCCTAATCGTTGGAGACCTCAGCACTCCACTATCCCCTCTGCACAGATCATCTGGAGAAGAAATAGGCACTGAAGAGAAAAAGGATCTAAATGATACCATAAATCACAAAGACTTAACAGACATCTATGGAACTTTCCAATTAAACATCACCAAAAACCCTATTTTTCTCACCCCCCACAATGAATCTTTTCAAGGATTGACCACATCATTGGGCACAAAGCAAACCTCTACAGATTCAAAGGCCTAGAAACTAGATCCAGCATCTTCTCCGACCATGATGGAATGAAACTTGAGTTGAATTTCAAGAGAAATACTCAAAATTACTCAAATACGTGGAAACTAAATAACCTACTCCTGAATGACTCCACAACTGCTGAAGAACTGAAGACTGAAATCAAAAGATTCATGGAAGCCAATGACCATGAGGACAGGAGTTTCCATAATCTTTGGGTTGCCGCTTAAGCAGCCATAAGAGGAGGGGAGAAGATTCCTCATGGCTCCTGCGAACTAGATTGAACTTCCAGAATTAGAAAGAAACACACCATCCATCAGTTGGCAAGAAATCACCGATGGGCCACAAGAAACATGGGAAAGCAAAATAATAAAATAAAATAAAACCTCTCCTCCAAGGGAAAAAATAATTCCTCTTCATCCACAAGCAGTTCAATGGAAATCGTGGAAATGTCTGATAAAGAATTTAGAACATTCATAATGGCGAAGCTAACAGAGATGGAAGAGAAGAGACAATGAACTGGTGAAGAGAAAGGAGGAAGAAGTTGAAGAATTCCAGGAGGTGAGGCAATTCTTGCAGGAAATTCCCCTAAAGGAGGAATTACACACGTTAAAAAAGAATCAAACGGAACTGTTAGAGAGGAAGTCTGTAATACAGGGAGTCAAAATCTCCCTTGAAAGTATGAAAAGCAGGCTAGGTCATACAGAGTATACAATCTCAGACGTAGAAGAGAAAATTGCTGGCCTATCAAAATCCACCCCAAAGACTGAGAAAATGGCCCCCAAATTTGAGAAGAATCTATGAGAAGTACTAGATACCATCAAACGTCCAAACCTGCGGATAATTGGCATTCCAGAAGGTGAAGAGTCCCATCAGGGCATTGATCATTTATTTCATGAGAGATCCTGCAAGAAAACTTTCCAAACCTAGAGAGGCACTCAAAGATCCAGTCCCAAGAAAAACAAAGGGTCCCTAATAGAATCAACCCAAGAAGATCTTGTCCAAGACACACTCTAGCCAGATTGACCAAAACCACAGACAGAGACAAGATACTACGGTTGGCAAGAGAAAAACATCCAGTTACCTACAAAGAACATCCCATCAGGCTAACGACAGACCTCTCTCTCATCGGAAACAATGCGAGCGAGGAACGGGTGGGAAAATATATCCAAAGTGTGAAGAGAAAAGCAGTTTCAGCCAAGAATACTGTACCCGGCACGACGATCTTTCACGTGGGAAGAAAGGACAAGAACATTCTCGGATAAACAACACCTGAAAGAATTGACCAGCACCAGACCAGGTGTCCAAGAAGTTCTCAAGGGTGTGCTATATCAGGAAAATTAAATACAGACACACAGAAATAAGAGTTAAGGGAACCAGCAGTTAGCGTAATGGCTATGTCGCTGGACTCCCACGTAGTCGACCGCGGTTCGGGTCCCGGACCCGGTGGCTTACAACTCAGGCCGGGCGCGTGTGCGTGTGCGTGCACGCCCAAGATCCCGAGAGGCGAATGGAGAAGAAGGGATTGCGGCGTGACCATCCCCCCTGGGGGGTGATTTCTCGCTTCCTGTCTCTCTGTCTTTCTCTGTCTGTCTGGCGAGCGCACGCGCCCTGTAGCGACAAGCCTCTCAAAAAGAAGCAGGCAGACAAACAAAAACAAAGAAGAGTTAAAAACCACTAAGAAAGTGGCCTACATAATCCTAGGGACAAGTCTGGAGGTGAATATTATATCCCAGAAGATAGAGGACATGAGAGCGATAGGCTCATGCACGTCCCATTGGAGCAGAATCCTAACCTGTTTCCTGGCTTGAAGCAAAGTTCCTTAGCATTTCTTTGATTTAAGTTCAAACCAGTTCTCTTAATAAAACCAAGTGAACTTGCTATTGAAAGTAGATAATTTAAGAAATTGTGTGGTGCATACAATGTGGGTGGGAAAGGAATGGAAGACAATTGTAGACACCAGAGATAGTGTGAGAAGAGGGTGGGAAAGGACAGAGGGTCAGAAAGAGGGGTAAAAAAGTCTAGAAACTAGAAATGGAGAGTTTTTGATAATATGCAGGATGAAGTCACTGTGCAGTATATTCTGGATGGGCAATGACATTTGGTATGCTGTGATGATGCTTAGGGAAGGAATGTAAATCAAGGTAGGAAAAAAACAGTTTCAGGAAAAAAAATGTATTCGATGACGGCAGTAAGAGATGTAGCCCCAGCTAGGTGCTACTGTATAGGATGTCTAAAGTTCGACTTTTGTTCAAGGAGATGTGTATATCAGCTGTGTTTGCTATGAAACTATTTAGATTGATTAAGATCTGTAGTAATGCAATAAAATGTGGAGGGAAAACAGTATAGAAAGCAAACATAGATACCAGAGACAGTGGGGAAGGAGAGTGGGAAATGGCAGAGGGTAAGAGAGAGGGAATCAAGGATGGGGGGCAAAAGGCAAAACATACAGGAAACAAGAAAGGGAAAGTATTTGTTGACAATAACATGAACGTTGATGTGCTTGATTGAGACAGTATACAGCGTACTCTGGGTGGAAAGACAAAGCCGTCCTAAGAGGAAAGATCCTAGAAATGGGTACCTGGGTGGGCAGGTTCGATGGGAGAGGACCTGCCCTCATCTCTAGGGACCTGAGAGGGCTGCCTTGGGGGTGCAGAACCCCCTCGACCTGCCGACCCACCCCCCCCTTCGGCACACAGTAGCCTCCAAAGCGACAGTCGTGGAGGAAAGCAGAGTTCCCCCCTCCCTCCTAAAGGAGGAGTGCGCGGGCCCTGCAGCTGGGTTGGAGCTTGGCTCTTGGCCTGTCCTGGACAACACATTCCCCTACCCAGCATAGCTGCTTCCCCTAGCAGGGACAGCACCGTCCCCTACCATGGACAGCGCCTTCACCCCACCCTCCACGCCACGCCCCCCGCAACCTCCATCCTGCCCTGGCACCTTTCTGTCTGAGTGAGGAGAGGGCTCCCCTTATGGCATTGGGCAGCCGGTTCTGCACAGCACAGCACAGCGCTGCCCTCGTGCGTGCGTGCGTGGGCGGATCGCCGGGGAAGTCCGCCAAGGACAAGCGGCGCCATTCCTCCACCTGCGCTGCCCGAGAGCGTGGCTCCCCGTGTTCCCAGGCGAGGCCCTGGGAGCCCGAGGTGTGTAGCCCCCTCGGTGCGAGTCCCCTGGATGACAAGGTCGCCTGGGGCGCGCACGGAGCGCAGCGGAACCCGACGGCCAGCCCTGGAGGACGAGGAAGGTAGGCGAAGGCGACGGCGTCTGCGGTCTCAGTGGGTTCTCTGGGATCTCTGCGGTGGGGCTGGGCTCCTGGGCAGATGGCATGTCGGCCTGGAAGGCTTGGCCTGGTAGTCGGGGACACCCAGGACAGCCATGTGGGTTCGTGGAGTGGGATCCTTGTGCTGCCCCTCCCTGGCTTCAGCTACTCTTAGCATATGGTCTTGCCATGAACACTGGTATCACTGCAAGAGTGCAGGTGAGTCTGGCAGATGCTTCAGGAGATGAGAGAGGTAGAATGGTGTGAGTCAGCGCAGGCTGGGACAGGAAACCTGTAGACACAGACACCTATGAAGAAGGAGTAGAGACTAGGGTGATGATTTCAAGAAGTCTCATCCACGAGACTGAAGTAGGGTGGGGCCTGCCCTGTGTCCCCAAGATCTGTCCTACCTACCTGTGTAGAAAAGGAGGATTGAGGAGGAGGAGGAGGAGGAGGAGGAGGAGGAGGAGGAGGAGGAGGCGGAGAGGAGTCTAGGCCAGGGTGGACAAAGCCTCTGGTTTCCACATGGATGGGCTGCCCCAGGCTGCCTTTTCTTCCCAGCCTCTGCCGCAGGAGGGGCTCTTTGAGTAAATGAGTAGCTTTTGGACGGTCATGGCTATAGGTGCAGGACCAGGGAGGAGGCAGTGCTGGGTCCACACGCAGAGAGGCCCAGCTGCTGAGCCTGCATCAGTGAGCTCAGGTCCCATGGTCCAGCCTTGGGAGTGTGGGGAGGGCCCAGCTGTGGGCACCTGCTGTGCAGCCAGAGACAAACCCAAAGCACCCCCTGCTGCCTACTCGGCAGAGCTCCGTGTCTCGGGGGAAGTCCTGGCAGTAGTTCAGCCTGAGGGCCCGTTCACTGTCAGTCCAGGACACCCACAGGCCATGCCCCTGCTCTGTCACGAGGCCACTGATGTTCAGAACTAGCCTTTTCCAGGGAGGACTTGTGAGTTACCAGGAGGACACTTGGGAAATAGGATGACTGTCCACTCTGAGGAGGCTGCAGGGAGGTGAGAATGCACAAGGCTCAGGAATGAGATCTGAGCAGCTCCTTGTTCAGGGGCGAGGGCTGAGATGACTGTGTTCAGTGTCTGAGTGAGGTGGGTGCTCCTGCTTGAGACCAAACACAGCAAGCACTGTTTTTCCATGAGGGCTGAGTTCTCAGAATGTTTCCATATGCACAAATATTCAGACATCAGAGAGCGTGGGGTGTCAGGGGATAGCAGGCCTGACACATTTGGATCTCGCATTTTTGGAAGAACCTGTTCCAGGGCACAGGAGTGTGTCTGCATAGGTGTTTCCCCGTTCAGAAGACACGTCCGTTCTTCCTACCCTCTTATCTATCTTCCTTCCTTTCTTCCTTTGATATTTTTAAAACATTTTTCCTGTGCTTTTGATGTTGGATAAAGGAAATCAAAATCCAGTGCCGTGAAGCTTTTTCCTAATGTTCCACTAAAAGCTCTATCGTTTGGTATTTACATCTCGAATTTGCATGTTGACACCCAGTTTTCTCAACATTAGTTATGAAAAGACCATCCTTCCCATAGTGATTAGTCTTAACTGCCAGGTTGAAAATGATTTGAACATATGGGTTTATACTGCACTTTGAGTGGACTTTCGGTTTTTGGCCTATATGTACGTCTGGCTATATGCGAGAACCAATCATTTTTTTTTTAAATTTTCTGTTGTAGCTTTGTAGTGTGATTGGACATCAGGAATTGTGAGACCTTCCACTTTGTTCTTTTTCTTTTTTTATGAAATAGTTTCAGCTGTTCAGGATCTTTTAATTATTTGAATTCTGTGTGAATCCTTAGGGTGTCTGTTTCTAATCGGTTGTCGGGAACTCACGATGCACTTTTTGTGTAGGAAAAGAGAAAAATGTGTCGTAATGTTCCTGTCCTAATATGTGTACCAAATTCCATTTTTGGAATGTCAATAGCAATTCCAATGACTCTGTAGATTACTTTGGAATGTACTGACACTTTAACCACACTTTTTGTTTTGTTTTGTTTTGCTTCATATGCATGCACCCATTACAAAGACAGAGAGAGGAAAAGTGAGAAATCACCTACCAGAGGGGATGGCCTTGCTGCAATCCCTTCTCTAGTCTTATGTCAGGATTTGGGGTATGCATGCCATATGGCCGCCATGGTTTTCAAGCAGCCAGGCCTAAGATTTGAAGCACAGACTCAGCCGTGTGTGATCCATTGTCTTAACCTCCACACTAGCCGCTGGGTCACCGATTTTTATTCTTGCAATCTGTGAGCATTTGTTTGACACTGAAAGTAGTCTGATTACCCTGGACCACGCCTTCCCCCCCCTCCTGGACAATGCCTCCCCTACCCCGACCCTCCCGCAGAGTGCCTTACCCTCCTAGTGGGGGGCGGGGGGTTGGAACCCGTACAGCATTGGGCCGATTTCCCGCACAGCGCAAACACGGGGACACCTAATGTGAAGGAAAGACTGTTAGATCCAAAAGGGAAGCTAGACTGCAACAGCCTAATCGTTGGAGACCTCAGCACTCCACTATCCCCTCTGCACAGATCATCTGGAGAAGAAATAGGCACTAAAGAGAAAAAGGATCTAAATGATACCATAAATCACAAAGACTTAACAGACATCTATGGAACTTTCCAATTAAACATCACCAAATACACTCTTTTTCTCACCCCCCACATTGAATCTTTTCAAGGATTGACCACATCATTGGGCACAAAGCAAACCTCTACAGATTCAAAGGCATAGAAACTAGATCCAGCATCTTCTCCGACCATGATGGAAGGAAACTTGAGTTGAATTTCAAGAGAAATACTCAAAATTACTCAAATACGTGGAAACTAAATAACCTACTCCTGAATGACTCCACAACTGCTGAAGAACTGAAGACTGAAATCAAAAGATTCATGGAAGCCAATGACCATGAGGACAGGAGTTTCCATAATCTTTGGGATGCCGCTTAAGCAGCCATAAGAGGAGAGGAGAAGATTCCTCACGGCTCCTGCGAACTAGATTGAACTTCCAGAATTAGAAAGAAACACACCATCCATCAGTTGGCAAGAAATCACCGAAGGGCCACAAGAAACATGGGAAAGCAAAATAATAAAATAAAATAAAACCTCTCCTCCAAGGGAAAAAATAATTCCTCTTCATCCACAAGCAGTTCAATGGAAATCGTGGAAATGTCTGATAAAGAATTTAGAACATTCATAATGGCGAAGCTAACAGAGATGGAAGAGAAGAGACAATGAACTGGTGAAGAGAAAGGAGGAAGAAGTTGAAGAATTCCAGGAGGTGAGGCAATTCTTGCAGGAAATTCCCCTAAAGGAGGAATTACACACGTTAAAAAAGAATCAAACGGAACTGTTAGAGAGGAAGTCTGTAATACAGGGAGTCAAAATCTCCCTTGAAAGTATGAAAAGCAGGCTAGGTCATACAGAGTATACAATCTCAGACGTAGAAGAGAAAATTGCTGGCCTATCAAAATCCACCCCAAAGACTGAGAAAATGGCCCCCAAATTTGAGAAGAATCTATGAGAAGGACTACATACCATGAAACGTCCAAACCTGCGGATAATGGGCATTCCAGAAGGTGAAGCGTCCCATCAGGGCATTGATCATTTATTTCATGAGAGATCCTGCAAGAAAACTTTCCAAACCTAGAGAGGCACTCAAAGATCCAGTCCCAAGAAATACAAAGGGTCCCTAATAGAATCAACCCAAGAAGATCTTGTCCAAGACACACTCTAGCCAGGTTGACCAAAACCACAGACAGAGACAAGGTACTACGGTTGGCAAGAGAAAAACATCCAGTTACCTACAAAGAACATCCCATCAGGCTAACGACAGACCTCTCATCGGAAACAATGCGAGCGAGGAACGGGTGGGAAAATATATCCAAAGTGTTAAGAGAAAAGCAGTTTCAGCCAAGAATACTGTACCCGGCACGACGATCTTTCATGTGGGAAGAAAGGACAAGAACATTCTCAGATAAACAAAACCTGAAAGAATTGACCAGCACCAGACCAGATGTCCAAGAAGTTCTCAAGGGTGTGCTATATCAGGAAAATTAAATACAGACACACAGAAATAAGACTTAAGGGAACCAGCAGTTAGCGTAATGGCTATGTCGCTGGACTCCCACGTAGTCGACCGCGGTTCGCGTCCCGGACCCGGTGGTTTACAACTCAGGCCGGGCGCGTGTGCGTGTGCGTGCACGCCCAAGATCCCGAGAGGCGAATGGAGAAGAAGGGATTGCGGCGTGACCATCCCCCCTGGGGGGTGATTTCTCGCTTCCTGTCTCTCTGTCTTTCTCTGTCTGTCTGGCGAGCGCACGCGCCCTGTAGCGACAAGCCTCTCAAAAAGAAGCAGGCAGACAAACAAAAACAAAGAAGAGTTAAAAACCACTAAGAAAGTGGCCTACATAATCCTCGGGACAAGTCTGGAGGTGAATATTATATCCCAGAAGATAGAGGACATGAGAGCGATAGGCTCATGCACGTCCCATTGGAGCAGAATCCTAACCTGTTTCCTGGCTTGAAGCAAAGTTCCTTAGCATTTCTTTGATTTAAGTTCAAACCAGTTCTCTTAATAAAACCAAGTGAACTTGCTATTGAAAGTAGATAATTTAAGAAATTGTGTGGTGCATACAATGTGGGTGGGAAAGGAATGGAAGACAATTGTAGACACCAGAGATAGTGTGAGAAGAGGGTGGGAAAGGACAGAGGGTCAGAAAGAGGGGTAAAAAAGTCTACAAACTAGAAATGGAGAGTTTTGATAATGTGCATGATTAAGTCACTGTGCAGTATATTCTGGATGGGCAATGACATTTTGTATGCTGTGATGATGCTTAGGGAAGGAATGTAAATCAAGGTAGGAAAAAAAAAGTTTCAGGAATAAAAATGTATTCGATGACGGCAGTAAGATATGTAGCCCCAGCTAGGTGCTACTATATACGATGTCTAAAGTTAGACTTTTGTTCAAGGAGATGTGTATATCAGCTGTGTTTGCTATGAAACTATTTAGATTAAGATCTGTAGTAATGCAATAAAATGTGGAGGGAAAACAGTATAGAAAGCAAACATAGATACCAGAGACAGTGGGGAAGGAGAGTGGGAAATGGCAGAGGGTAAGAGAGAGGGAATCAAGGATGGGGGGCAAAAGGCAAAACATACAGGAAACAGGAAAGGGAAAGTATTTGTTGACAATAACATGAACGTTGATGTGCTTGATTGAGACAGTATACAGCGTACTCTGGGTGGAAAGACAAAGCCGTCCTAAGAGGAAAGATCCTAGAAATGGGTACCTGGGTGGGCAGGTTCGATGGGAGAGGACCTGCCCTCATCTCTAGGGACCTGAGAGGGCTGCCTTGGGGGTGCAGAACCCCCTCGACCTACCGACCCACCCCCCCTTGGGCACACAGTAGCCTCCAAAGCGACAGTCGTGGAGGAAAGCAGAGTTCCCCCCTCTCTCCTAAAGGAGGGGTGCGCGGGCCCTGCAGCTGGGTTGGAGCTTGGCTCTTGGCCTCTCCTGGACAACACATTCCCCTACCCAGCGTAGCTGCTTCCCCTAGCAGGGACAGCACCGTCCCCTACCCTGGAGAGCGCCTTCACCCCACCCCCCACGCCCCGCCCCCCGCCACCTCAGTCCCCGCCCTGGCGCCTTTCTGTCTGAGTGAGGAGAGGGCTCCCCTTATGGCATTGGGCAGCCGGTTCTGCACAGCACAGCACAGCGCTGCCCTGGTGCGTGCGTGCGTGGGCGGATCGCCGGGGAAGTCCGCCAAGGACAAGCGGCGCCATTCCTCCACCTGCGCTGCCCGAGAGCGTGGCTCCCCGTGTTCCCAGGAGAGGCCCTGGGAGCCCGAGGTGTGTAGCCCCCTCGGTGCGAGTCCCCTGGATGACAAGGTCGCCTGGGGCGCACACGGAGCGCAGCGGAACCCGACGGCCAGCCCTGGAGGACGAGGAAGGTAGGCGAAGGCGACGGCGTCTGCGGTCTCAGTGGGTTCTCTGGGACCTCTGCGGTGGGGCTGGGCTCCTGGGCAGATGGGATGTGGGCCTGGAAGGCTTGGCCTGGTAGTCGGGGACACCCAGGACAGCCATGTGGGTTCGTGGAGTGGGATCCTTGTGCTGCCCCTCCCTGGCTTCAGCTACTCTTAGCATATGGTCTTGCCATGAACACTGGTATCACTGCAAGAGTGCAGGTGAGTCTGGCAGATGCTTCAGGAGATGAGAGAGGTAGAATGGGTGAGTCAGCGCAGGCTGGGAGAGGAAACCTGTAGACACAGACACCTGTGAAGAAGGAGTAGAGACTAGGGTGATGATTTCAAGAAGTCTCATCCACGAGACTGAAGTAGGCTGGGGCCTGCCCTGTGTCCCCAAGATCTGTCCTACCTACCTGTGTAGAAAAGGAGGATTGAAGAGGAGGAGGAGGAGGAGGAGGAGGAGGAGAGGAGTCTAGGCCAGGGTGGACAAAGCCTCTGGTTTCCACATGGATGGACTGCCCCAGGCTGCCTTTTCTTCCCAGCCTCTGCCACATGAGGGGCTCTTTGAGTAAATGAGTAGCTTTTGGACGGTCATGGCTATAGGTGCAGGACCAGGGAGGAGGCAGTGCTGGGTCCACACGCAGAGAGGCCCAGCTGCTGAGCCTGCATCAGTGAGCTCAGGTCCCATGGTCCAGCCTTGGGAGTGTGGGGAGGGCCCAGCTGTGGGCACCTGCTGTGCAGCCAGGGACAAACCCAAAGCAGCCCCTGCTGCCTACTCGGCAGAGCTCCGTGTCTCGGGGGAAGTCCAGGCAGTAGTTCAGCCTGAGGGCCAGTTCACTGTCAGTCCAGGACACCCACAGGCCATGCCCCTGCTCTGTCACGAGGCCACTGATGTTCAGAACTAGCCTTTTCCAGGGAGGACTTGTGAGTTACCAGGAGGACACTTGGGAAATAGGATGACTGTCCACTCTGAGGAGGCTGCAGGGAGGTGAGAATGCACAAGGCTCAGGAATGAGATCTGAGCAGCTCCTTGTTCAGGGGCGAGGGCTGAGATGACTGTGTTCAGTGTCTGAGTGAGGTGGGTGCTCCTGCTTGAGACCAAACACAGCAAGCACTGTTTTTCGATGAGGGGTGAGTTCTCAGAATGTTTCAATATGCACAAATATTCAGACATCAGAGAGCGTGGGGTGTCAGGGGATAGCAGGCCTGACACATTTGGATCTCGCATTTTTGGAAGAACCTGTTCCAGGGCACAGCAGTGTGTCTGCATAGGTGTTTCCCAGTTCAGAAGACACGTCCGTTCTTCCTACCCTCTTATCTATCTTCCTTCCTTTCTTCCTTTGATTTTTTTGAAAAAATTTTCCTGTGCTTTTGATGTTGAATATAAGAAATCCAAATCCAGTGCCGTGAAGCTTTTTCCTAATGTTCCACTAAAAGCTCTATCGTTTGGTATTTACATCTCGAATTTGCATGTTGACACCCAGTTTTCTCAACATTAGTGATGAAAAGACCATCCTTCCCATAGTGATTAGTCTTAACTGTCAGGTTGAAAATGATTTGAACATATGGGTTTATTCTGCACTTTGAGTGGACTTTCGGTTTTTGGCCTATATGTACGTCTGGGTATATGCGAGAACCACTCTTTTTTTTTTTTATTTTCTATTGTAGCTTTGTAGTGTGATTGGAAATCAGGAATTGTGAGACCTTCCACTTTGTTCTTTTTCTTTTTTTATGAAATAGTTTCAGCTGTTCAGGATCTTTTAATTATTTGAATTCTGTGTGAATCCTTAGGGTGTCTGTTTCTAATCGGTTGTCGGGAACTCACGATGCACTTTTTGTGTAGGAAAAGAGAAAAATGTGTCGTAATGCTCCTGTCCTAAGATGTGTACCAAATTCCATTTTTGGAATGTCAATAGCAATTCCAATGACTCTGTAGATTACTTTGGAATGTACTGACACTTTAACCACACTTTTTGTTTTGTTTTGTTTTGCTTAATATGCATGCACCCATTACAAAGACAGAGAGAGGAAAAGTGAGAAATCACCTACCAGAGGGGATGGCCTTGCTGCAATCCCTTCTCTAGTCTTATGTCAGGATTTGGGATATGCATGCCATATGGCCGCCATGGTTTTCAAGCAGCCAGGCCTAAGATTTGAAGCACAGACTCAGCCGTGTGTGATCCATTGTCTTAACCTCCACACTAGCCGCTGGGTCACCGATTTTTATTCTTGCAAGCTGTGAGCATTTGTTTGACACTGAAAGTAGTCTGATTACCCTGGACCACGCCTTCCCCCCCCTCCTGGACAATGCCTCCCCTACCCCGACCCTCCCGCAGAGTGCCTTACCCTCCTAGTGGGGGGCGGGGGGTTGGAACCCGTACAGCATTGGGCCGATTTCCCGCGCAGCGCGAACACGGGGACACCTAATGTGAAGGAGAGACTGTTAGATCCAAAAGGGAAGCTAGACTGCAACAGCCTAATCGTTGGAGACCTCAGCACTCCACTATCCCCTCTGCACAGATCATCTGGAGAAGAAATAGGCACTGAAGAGAAAAAGGATCTAAATGATACCATAAATCACAAAGACTTAACAGACATCTATGGAACTTTCCAATTAAACATCACCAAAAACCCTATTTTTCTCACCCCCCACAATGAATCTTTTCAAGGATTGACCACATCATTGGGCACAAAGCAAACCTCTACAGATTCAAAGGCCTAGAAACTAGATCCAGCATCTTCTCCGACCATGATGGAATGAAACTTGAGTTGAATTTCAAGAGAAATACTCAAAATTACTCAAATACGTGGAAACTAAATAACCTACTCCTGAATGACTCCACAACTGCTGAAGAACTGAAGACTGAAATCAAAAGATTCATGGAAGCCAATGACCATGAGGACAGGAGTTTCCATAATCTTTGGGTTGCCGCTTAAGCAGCCATAAGAGGAGAGGAGAAGATTCCTCACGGCTCCTGCGAACTAGATTGAACTTCCAGAATTAGAAAGAAACACACCATCCATCAGTTGGCAAGAAATCACCGATGGGCCACAAGAAATATGGGAAAGCAAAATAATAAAATAAAATAAAACCTCTCCTCCAAGGGAAAAAATAATTCCTCTTCATCCACAAGCAGTTCAATGGAAATCGTGGAAATGTCTGATAAAGAATTTAGAACATTCATAATGGCGAAGCTAACAGAGATGGAAGAGAAGAGACAATGAACTGGTGAAGAGAAAGGAGGAAGAAGTTGAAGAATTCCAGGAGGTGAGGCAATTCTTGCAGGAAATTCCCCTAAAGGAGGAATTACACACGTTAAAAAAGAATCAAACGGAACTGTTAGAGAGGAAGTCTGTAATACAGGGAGTCAAAATCTCCCTTGAAAGTATGAAAAGCAGGCTAGGTCATACAGAGTATACAATCTCAGACGTAGAAGAGAAAATTGCTGGCCTATCAAAATCCACCCCAAAGACTGAGAAAATGGCCCCCAAATTTGAGAAGAATCTATGAGAAGGACTAGATACCATGAAACGTCCAAACCTGCGGATAATGGGCATTCCAGAAGGTGAAGCGTCCCATCAGGGCATTGATCATTTCTTTCATGAGAGATCCTGCAAGAAAACTTTCCAAACCTAGAGAGGCACTCAAAGATCCAGTCCCAAGAAATACAAAGGGTCCCTAATAGAATCAACCCAAGAAGATCTTGTCCAAGACACACTCTAGCCAGGTTGACCAAAACCACAGACAGAGACAAGGTACTACGGTTGGCAAGAGAAAAACATCCAGTTACCTACAAAGAACATCCCATCAGGCTAACGACAGACCTCTCATCGGAAACAATGCGAGCGAGGAACGGGTGGGAAAATATATCCAAAGTGTTAAGAGAAAAGCAGTTTCAGCCAAGAATACTGTACCCGGCACGACGATCTTTCATGTGGGAAGAAAGGACAAGAACATTCTCAGATAAACAAAACCTGAAAGAATTGACCAGCACCAGACCAGATGTCCAAGAAGTTCTCAAGGGTGTGCTATATCAGGAAAATTAAATACAGACACACAGAAATAAGACTTAAGGGAACCAGCAGTTAGCGTAATGGCTATGTGGCTGGACTCCCACGTAGTCGACCGCGGTTCGCGTCCCGGACCCGGTGGTTTACAACTCAGGCCGGGCGCGTGTGCGTGTGCGTGCACGCCCAAGATCCCGAGAGGTGAATGGAGAAGAAGGGATTGCGGCGTGACCATCCCCCCTGGGGGGTGATTTCTCGCTTCCTGTCTCTCTGTCTTTCTCTGTCTGTCTGGCGAGCGCACGCGCCCTGTAGCGACAAGCCTCTCAAAAAGAAGCAGGCAGACAAACAAAAACAAAGAAGAGTTAAAAACCACTAAGAAAGTGGCCTACATAATCCTCGGGACAAGTCTGGAAGTGAATATTATATCCCAGAATTGAATCAGGAAAATTGAACCAAAACAGAAGATAGAGGACATGAGAGCGATAGGCTCATGCACGTCCCATTTGAACAGAATCCTAACCTGTTTCCTGGCTTGAAGCAAAGTTCCTTAGCATTTCTTTGATTTAAGTTCAAACCAGTTCTCTTAATAAAACCAAGTGAACTTGCTATTGAAAGTAGATCATTTAAGAAATTGTGTGGTGCATACAATGTGGGTGGGAAAGGAATGGAAGACAATTGTAGACACCAGAGATAGTGTGAGAAGAGGGTGGGAAAGGACAGAGGGTCAGAAAGAGGGGTAAAAAAGTCTACAAACTAGAAATGGAGAGTTTTTGATAATATGCATGATGAAGTCACTGTGCAGTATATTCTGGATGGGCAATGACATTTTGTATGCTGTGATGATGCTTAGGGAAGGAATGTAAATGAAGGTAGGAAAAAAAAAGTTTCAGGAAAAAAAATGTATTCGATGACGGCAGTAAGATATGTAGCCCCAGCTAGGTGCTACTGTATGGGATGTCTAAAGTTAGACTTTTGTTCAAGGAGATGTGTATATCAGCTGTGTTTGCTATGAAACTATTTAGATTGATTAAGATCTGTAGTAATGCAATAAAATGTGGAGGGAAAACAGTATAGAAAGCAAACATAGATACCAGAGACAGTGGGGAAGGAGAGTGGGAAATGGCAGAGGGTAAGAGAGAGGGAATCAAGGATGGGGGGCAAAAGGCAAAACATACAGGAAACAAGAAAGGGAAAGTATTTGTTGACAATAACATGAACGTTGATGTGCTTGATTGAGACAGTATACAGCGTACTCTGGGTGGAAAGACAAAGCCGTCATAAGAGGAAAGATCCTAGAAATGGGTACCTGGGTGGGCAGGTTCGATGGGAGAGGACCTGCCCTCATCTCTAGGGACCTGAGAGGGCTGCCTTGGGGGTGCAAAACCCCCTCGACCTGCCGACCCACCCCCCCTTGGGCACACAGTAGCCTCCAAAGCGACAGTCGTGGAGGAAAGCAGAGTTCCCCCCTCTCTCCTAAAGGAGGGGTGCGCGGGCCCTGCAGCTGGGTTGGAGCTTGGCTCTTGGCCTCTCCTGGACAACACATTCCCCTACCCAGCGTAGCTGCTTCCCCTAGCAGGGACAGCACCGTCCCCTACCCTGGACAGCGCCTTCACCCCACCCCCCACGCCCCGCCCTGGCGCCTTTCTGTCTGAGTGAGGAGAGGGCTCCCCTTATGGCATTGGGCAGCGGGTTCTGCACAGCACAGCACAGCGCTGCCCTCGTGCGTGCGTGCGTGCGTGGGCGGATCGCCGGGGAAGTCCGCCAAGGAGAAGCGGCGCCATTCCTCCACCTGCGCTGCCCGAGAGCGTGGCTCCCCGTGTTCCCAGGCGAGGCCCTGGGAGCCCGAGGTGTGTAGCCCCCTCGGTGCGAGTCCCCTGGATGACAAGGTCGCCTGGGGCGCGCACGGAGCGCAGCGGAACCCGACGGCCAGCCCTGGAGGACGAGGAAGGTAGGCGAAGGCGACGGCGTCTGCGGTCTCAGTGGGTTCTCTGGGACCTCTGCGGTGGGGCTGGGCTCCTGGGCAGATGGCATGTCGGCCTGGAAGGCTTGGCCTGGTAGTCGGGGACACCCAGGACAGCCATGTGGGTTCGTGGAGTGGGATCCTTGTGCTGCCCCTCCCTGGCTTCAGCTACTCTTAGCATATGGTCTTGCCATGAACACTGGTATCACTGCAAGAGTGCAGGTGAGTCTGGCAGATGCTTCAGGAGATGAGAGAGGTAGAATGGGTGAGTCAGCCCAGGCTGGGAGAGGAAACCTGTAGACACAGACACCTATGAAGAAGGAGTAGAGACTAGGGTGATGATTTCAAGAAGTCTCATCCACGAGACTGAAGTAGGCTGGGGCCTGCCCTGTGTCCCCAAGATCTGTCCTACCTACCTGTGTAGAAAAGGAGGATTGAGGAGGAGGAGGAGGAGGAGGAGGAGGAGGAGAGGAGTCTAGGCCAGGGTGGACAAAGCCTCTGGTTTCCACATGGATGGGCTGCCCCAGGCTGCCTTTTCTTCCCAGCCTCTGCCGCAGGAGGGGCTCTTTGAGTAAATGAGTAGCTTTTGGACGGTCATGGCTATAGGTGCAGGACCAGGGAGGAGGCAGTGCGGGGTCCACACGCAGAGAGGCCTAGCTGCTGAGCCTGCATCAGTGAGCTCAGGTCCCATGGTCCAGCCTTGGGAGTGTGGGGAGGGCCCAGCTGTGGGCACCTGCTGTGCAGCCAGAGACAAACCCAAAGCACCCCCTGCTGCCTACTCGACAGAGCTCCGTGTCTCGGGGGAAGTCCTGGCAGTAGTTCAGCCTGAGGGCCCATTCACTGTCAGTCCAGGACACCCACAGGCCATGCCCCTGCTCTGTCACGAGGCCACTGATGTTCAGAACTAGCCTTTTCCAGGGAGGACTTGTGAGTTACCAGGAGGACACTTGGGAAATAGGATGACTGTCCACTCTGAGGAGGCTGCAGGGAGGTGAGAATGCACAAGGCTCAGGAATGAGATCTGAGCAGCTCCTTGTTCAGGGGCGAGGGCTGAGATGACTGTGTTCAGTGTCTGAGTGAGGTGGGTGCTCCTGCTTGAGACCAAACACAGCAAGCACTGTTTTTCGATGAGGGCTGAGTTCTCAGAATGTTTCCATATGCACAAATATTCAGACATCAGAGAGCGTGGGGTGTCAGGGGATAGCAGGCCTGACACTTTTGGATCTCGCATTTTTGGAAGAACCTGTTTCAGGGCACAGGAGTGTGTCTGCATAGGTGTTTCCCCGTTCAGAAGACACGTCCGTTCTTCCTACCCTCTTATCTATCTTCCTTTCTTCCTTTGATTTTTTAAAAGAATTTTTCCTGTGCTTTTGATGTTGGATAAAAGAAATCCAAATCCAGTGCCGTGAAGCTTTTTCTTAATGTTCTGCTAAAAGCTCTATCGTTTAGTATTTACATCTCGAATTTGCATGTTGACACCCAGTTTTCTCAACATCAGTTATGAAAAAAGACCATCCTTCCCATAGTGATTAGTCTTAACTGCCAGGTTGAAAATGATTTGAACATATGGGTTTATTCTGCACTTTGAGTGGACTTTCGGTTTTTGGCCCATATGTACGTCTGGGTATATGCGAGAACCACTCTTTTTTTTTTTATTTTCTATTGTAGCTTTGTAGTGTGATTGGAAATCAGGAATTGTGAGACCTTCCACTTTGTTCTTTTTCTTTTTTTATGAAATAGTTTCAGCTGTTCAGGATCTTTTAATTATTTGAATTCTGTGTGAATCCTTAGGGTGTCTGTTTCTAATCGGTTGTCGGGAACTCACGATGCACTTTTTGTGTAGGAAAAGAGAAAAATGTGTCGTAATGCTCCTGTCCTAAGATGTGTACCAAATTCCATTTTTGGAATGTCAATAGCAATTCCAATGACTCTGTAGATTACTTTGGAATGTACTGACACTTTAACCACACTTTTTGTTTTGTTTTGTTTTGCTTAATATGCATGCACCCATTACAAAGACAGAGAGAGGAAAAGTGAGAAATCACCTACCAGAGGGGATGGCCTTGCTGCAATCCCTTCTCTAGTCTTATGTCAGGATTTGGGATATGCATGCCATATGGCCGCCATGGTTTTCAAGCAGCCAGGCCTAAGATTTGAAGCACAGACTCAGCCGTGTGTGATCCATTGTCTTAACCTCCACACTAGCCGCTGGGTCACCGATTTTTATTCTTGCAATCTGTGAGCATTTGTTTGACACTGAAAGTAGTCTGATTACCCTGGACCACGCCTTCCCCCCCCACTCCTGGACAATGCCTCCCCCACCCCGACCCTCCCGCAGAGTGCCTTACCCTCCTAGTGGGGGGCGGGGGTTTGGAACCCGTACAGCATTGGGCCGATTTCCCGCACAGCGCGAACACGGGGACACCTAATGTGAAGGAAAGACTGTTAGATCCCAAAGGGAAGCTAGACTGCAACAGCCTAATCGTTGGAGACCTCAGCACTCCACTATCCCCTCTGCACAGATCATCTGGAGAAGAAATAGGCACTAAAGAGAAAAAGGATCTAAATGATACCATAAATCACAAAGACTTAACAGACATCTATGGAACTTTCCAATTAAACATCACCAAATACACTATTTTTCTCAGCCCCCACATTGAATCTTTTCAAGGATTGACCACATCATTGGGCACAAAGCAAACCTCTACAGATTCAAAGGCATAGAAACTAGATCCAGCATCTTCTCCGACCATGATGGAAGGAAACTTGAGTTGAATTTCAAGAGAAATACTCAAAATTACTCAAATATGTGGAAACTAAATAAACTACTCCTGAATGACTCCACAACTGCTGAAGAACTGAAGACTGAAATCAAAAGATTCATGGAAGCCAATGACCATGAGGACAGGAGTTTCCATAATCTTTGGGATGCCGCTTAAGCAGCCATAAGAGGAGAGGAGAAGATTCCTCACGGCTCCTGCGAACTAGATTGAACTTCCAGAATTAGAAAGAAACACACCATCCATCAGTTGGCAAGAAATCACCGAAGGGCCACAAGAAATATGGGAAAGCAAAATAATAAAATAAAATAAAAGCTCTCCTCCAAGGGAAAAAATAATTCCTCTTCATCCACAAGCAGTTCAATGGAAATCGTGGAAATGTCTGATAAAGAATTTAGAACATTCATAATGGCGAAGCTAACAGAGATGGAAGAGAAGAGACAATGAACTGGTGAAGAGAAAGGAGGAAGAAGTTAAAGAATTCCAGGAGGTGAGGCAATTCTTGCAGGAAATTCCCCTAAAGGAGGAATTACACATGTTAAAAAAGAATCAAACGGAACTGTTAGAGAGGAAGTCTGTAATACAGGGAGTCAAAATCTCCCTTGAAAGTATGAAAAGCAGGCTAGGTCATACAGAGTATACAATCTCAGACGTAGAAGAGAAAATTGCTGGCCTATCAAAATCCACCCCAAAGACTGAGAAAATGGCCCGCAAATTTGAGAAGAATCTATGAGAAGTACTAGATACCATCAAACGTCCAAACCTGCGGATAATGGGCATTCCAGAAGGTGAAGCGTCCCATCAGGGCATTGATCATTTCTTTCATGAGAGATCCTGCAAGAAAACTTTCCAAACCTAGAGAGGCACTCAAAGATCCAGTCCCAAGAAATACAAAGGGTCCCTAATAGAATCAACCCAAGAAGATCTGCTCCAAGACACACTCTAGCCAGGTTGACCAAAACCACAGACAGAGACAAGGTACTACGGTTGGCAAGAGAAAAACATCCAGTTACCTACAAAGAACATCCCATCAGGCTAACGACAGACCTCTCATCGGAAACAATGCGAGCGAGGAACGGGTGGGAAAATATATCCAAAGTGTTAAGAGAAAAGCAGTTTCAGCCAAGAATAC
Organism: Tupaia belangeri; assembly: GCA_000181375.1. Classification (NCBI taxonomy): domain Eukaryota; kingdom Metazoa; phylum Chordata; class Mammalia; order Scandentia; family Tupaiidae; genus Tupaia; species Tupaia belangeri. The sequence goes on from AAPY01500008.1 coordinate 22,236, forward strand.
TGTACCCGGCACAACGATCTTTCATGTGGGAAGAAAGGACAAGAACATTCTCAGATAAACAAAACCTGAAAGAATTGACCAGCACCAGACCAGATGTCCAAGAAGTTCTCAAGGGTGTGCTATATCAGGAAAATTAAATACAGACACACAGAAATAAGAGGTTAAGGGAACCAGCAGTTAGCGTAATGGCTATGTGGCTGGACTCCCACGTAGTCGACCGTGGTTCGGGTCCCGGACCCGGTGGCTTACAGCTCAGGCCGGGCGCGTGTGCGTGCACGCCCAAGATCCCGAGAGGCGAATGGAGAAGAAGGGATTGCGGCGTGACCATCCCCCCTGGGGGGTGATTTCTCGCTTCCGGTCTCTCTGTCTTTCTCTGTCTGTCTGGCGAGCGCACGCGCCCTGTAGCGACAAGCCTCTCACAAAGAAGCAGGCAGACAAACAAAAACAAAGAAGAGTTAAAAACCACTAAGAAAGTGGCCTACATAATCCTAGGGACAAGTCTGGAGTTGAATATTATATCCCAGAATTGAATCAGGAAAATTGAACCAAAACAGAAGACAGAGGACATGAGAGCGATAGGTTCATGCATGTCCCATTTGAACAGAATCCTAACCTGTTTCCTGGCTTGAAGCAAAGTTCCTTAGCATTTCTTTGATTTAAGTTCAAACCAGTTCTCTTAATAAAACCAAGTGAACTTGCTATTGAAAGTAGATAATTTAGGAAATTGTGTGGTGCATACAATGTGGGTGGGAAAGGAATGGAAGACAATTGTAGACACCAGAGATAGTGTGAGAAGAGGGTGGGAAAGGACAGAGGGTCAGAAAGAGGGGTAAAAAAGTCTAGAAACTAGAAATGGAGAGTTTTTGATAATATGCAGGATGAAGTCACTGTGCAGTATATTCTGGATGGGAAATGACATTTTGTATGCTGTGATGATGCTTAGGGAAGGAATGTAAATCAAGTTAGGAAAAAAAAAGTTTCAGGAAAATATAAATGTATTCGATGACGGCAGTAAGATATGTAGCCCCAGCTAGGTGCTACTGTATAGGATGTCTAAAGTTCGACTTTTGTTCAAGGAGATGTGTATATCAGCTGTGTTTGCTATGAAACTATTTAGATTGATTAAGATCTGTAGTAATGCAATAAAATGTGGAGGGAAAACAGTATAGAAGGCAAACATAGATACCAGAGACAGTGGGGAAGGAGAGTGGGAAATGGCAGAGGGTAAGAGAGAGGGAATCAAGGATGGGGGGGAAAAGGCAAAACATACAGGAAACAAGAAAGGGAAAGTATTTGTTGACAATAACATGAACGTTGATGTGCTTGATTGAGTACAGTATACAGTGTACTCTGGGTGGAAAGACAAAGCCGTCATAAGAGGAAAGATCCTAGAAATGGGTACCTGGGTGGGCAGGTTCGATGGGAGAGGACCTGCCCTCATCTCTAGGGACCTGAGAGGGCTGCCTTGGGGGTGCAGAACCCCCTCGACCTGCCGACCCACCCACCCCCCCCCCTTGGGCACACAGCAGCCTCCAAAGCGACAGTCGTGGAGGAAAGCAGAGTTCCCCCCTCTCTCCTAAAGGAGGGGTGCGCGGGCCCTGCAGCTGGGTTGGAGCTTGGCTCTTGGCCTGTCCTGGACAACACATTCCCCTACCCAGCGTAGCTGCTTCCCCTAGCAGGGACAGCACCGTCCCCTACCCTGGACAGCGCCTTCACCCCACCCCCCACGCCCCGCCCCCCGCCACCTCAGTCCCCGCCCTGGCGCCTTTCTGTCTGAGTGAGGAGAGGGCTCCCCTTATGGCATTGGGCAGCGGGTTCTGCACAGCACAGCACAGCGCTGCCCTCGTGCGTGCGTGCGTGCGTGGGCGGATCGCCGGGGAAGTCCGCCAAGGAGAAGCGGCGCCATTCCTCCACCTGCGCTGCCCGAGAGCGTGGCTCCCCGTGTTCCCAGGCGAGGCCCTGGGAGCCCGAGGTGTGTAGCCCCCTCGGTGCGAGTCCCCTGGATGACAAGGTCGCCTGGGGCGCGCACGGAGCGCAGCGGAACCCGACGGCCAGCCCTGGAGGACGAGGAAGGTAGGCGAAGGCGACGGCGTCTGCGGTCTCAGTGGGTTCTCTGGGACCTCTGCGGTGGGGCTGGGCTCCTGGGCACATGGCATGTCGGCCTGGAAGGCTTGGCCTGGTAGTCGGGGACACCCAGGACAGCCATGTGGGTTCGTGGAGTGGGATCCTTGTGCTGCCCCTCCCTGGCTTCAGCTACTCTTAGCATATGGTCTTGCCATGAACACTGGTATCACTGCAAGAGTGCAGGTGAGTCTGGCAGATGCTTCAGGAGATGAGAGAGGTAGAATGGGTGAGTCAGCGCAGGCTGGGAGAGGAAACCTGTAGACACAGACACCTATGAAGAAGGAGTACAGACTAGGGTGATGATTTCAAGAAGTCTCATCCACGAGACTGAAGTAGGGTGGGGCCTGCCCTGTGTCCCCAAGATCTGTCCTACCTACCTGTGTAGAAAAGGAGGATTGAGGAGGAGGAGGAGGAGGAGGAGGAGGAGGAGAGGAGTCTAGGCCAGGGTGGACAAAGCCTCTGGTTTCCACATGGATGGACTGCCCCAGGCTGCCTTTTCTTCCCAGCCTCTGCCACATGAGGGGCTCTTTGAGTAAATGAGTAGCTTTTGGACGGTCATGGCTATAGGTGCAGGACCAGGGAGGAGGCAGTGCTGGGTCCACACGCAGAGAGGCCCAGCTGCTGAGCCTGCATCAGTGAGCTCAGGTCCCATGGTCCAGCCTTGGGAGTGTGGGGAGGGCCCAGCTGTGGGCACCTGCTGTGCAGCCAGGGACAAACCCAAAGCAGCCCCTGCTGCCTACTCGGCAGAGCTCCGTGTCTCGGGGGAAGTCCAGACAGTAGTTCAGCCTGAGGGCCAGTTCACTGTCAGTCCAGGACACCCACAGGCCATGCCCCTGCTCTGTCACGAGGCCACTGATGTTCAGAACTAGCCTTTTCCAGGGAGGACTTGTGAGTTACCAGGAGGACACTTGGGAAATAGGATGACTGTCCACTCTGAGGAGGCTGCAGGGAGGTGAGAATGCACAAGGCTCAGGAATGAGATCTGAGCAGCTCCTTGTTCAGGGGCGAGGGCTGAGATGACTGTGTTCAGTTTCTGAGTGAGGTGGGTGCTCCTGCTTGAGACCAAACACAGCAAGCACTGTTTTTCGATGAGGGGTGAGTTCTCAGAATGTTTCAATATGCACAAATATTCAGACATCAGAGAGCGTGGGGTGTCAGGGGATAGCAGGCCTGACACATTTGGATCTCGCATTTTTGGAAGAACCTGTTCCAGGGCACAGCAGTGTGTCTGCATAGGTGTTTCCCAGTTCAGAAGACACGTCCGTTCTTCCTACCCTCTTATCTATCTTCCTTCCTTTCTTCCTTTGATTTTTTTGAAAAAATTTTCCTGTGCTTTTGATGTTGGATAAAAGAAATCCAAATCCAGTGCCGTGAAGCTTTTTCCTAATGTTCTACTAAAAGCTCTATCGTTTGGTATTTACATCTCAAATTTGCATGTTGACACCCAGTTTTCTCAACATTAGTGATGAAAAGACCATCCTTCCCATAGTGATTAGTCTTAACTGCCAGGTTGAAAATGATTTGAACATATGGGTTTATTCTGCACTTTGAGTGGACTTTCGGTTTTTGGCCTATATGTACGTCTGGGTATATGCGAGAACCACTCTTTTTTTTTTTATTTTCTATTGTAGCTTTGTAGTGTGATTGGAAATCAGGAATTGTGAGACCTTCCACTTTGTTCTTTTTCTTTTTTTATGAAATAGTTTCAGCTGTTCAGGATCTTTTAATTATTTGAATTCTGTATGAATCCTTAGGGTGTCTGTTTCTAATCGGTTGTCGGGAACTCACGATGCACTTTTTGTGTAGGAAAAGAGAAAAATGTGTCGTAATGCTCCTGTCCTAAGATGTGTACCAAATTCCGTTTTTGGAATGTCAATAGCAATTCCAATGACTCTGTAGATTACTTTGGAATGTACTGACACTTTAACCACACTTTTTGTTTTGTTTTGTTTTGCTTCATATGCATGCACCCATTACAAAGACAGAGAGAGGAAAAGTGAGAAATCACCTACCAGAGGGGATGGCCTTGCTGCAATCCCTTCTCTAGTCTTATGTCAGGATTTGGGGTATGCATGCCATATGGCCGCCATGGTTTTCAAGCAGCCAGGCCTAAGATTTGAAGCACAGACTCAGCCGTGTGTGATCCATTGTCTTAACCTCCACACTAGCCGCTGGGTCACCGATTTTTATTCTTGCAAGCTGTGAGCATTTGTTTGACACTGAAAGTAGTCTGATTACCCTGGACCACGCCTTCCCCCCCGCTCCTGGACAAGGCCTCGCCCACCCCCACCCTCCCGCAGAGTGCCTTACCCTCCTAGTGGGGGGCGGGGGGTTGGAACCCGTACAGCATTGGGCCGATTTCCCGCACCGCGCGAACACGGGGACACCTAATGTGAAGGAAAGACTGTTAGATCCCAAAGGGAAGCTAGACTGCAACAGCCTAATCGTTGGAGACCTCAGCACTCCACTATCCCCTCTGCACAGATCATCTGGAGAAGAAATAGGCACTAAAGAGAAAAAGGATCTAAATGATACCATAAATCACAAAGACTTAACAGACATCTATGGAACTTTCCAATTAAACATCACCAAATACACTATTTTTCTCACCCCCCACATTGAATCTTTTCACGGATTGACCACATCATTGGGCACAAAGCAAACCTCTACAGATTCAAAGGCGTAGAAACTAGATCCAGCATCTTCTCCGACCATGATGGAATGAAACTTGAGTTGAATTTCAAGAGAAATACTCAAAATTACTCAGATACGTGGAAACTAAAGAACCTACTCCTGAATGACTCCACAACTGCTGAAGAACTGAAGACTGAAATCAAAAGATTCACGGAAGCCAATGACCATGAGGACAGGAGTTTCCATAATCTTTGGGATGCCGCTTAAGCAGCCATAAGAGGAGAGGAGAAGATTCCTCATGGCTCCTGCGAACTAGATTGAACTTCCAGAATTAGAAAGAAACACACCATCCATCAGTTGACAAGAAATCACCGAAGGGCCACAAGACATATGGGAAAGCAAAATAATAAAATAAAATAAAACCTCTCCTCCAAGGGAAAAAAATAATTCCTCTTCATCCACAAGCAGTTCAATGGAAATCGTGGAAATGTCTGATAAAGAATTTAGAACATTCATAATGGCGAAGCTAACAGAGATGGAAGAGAAGAGACAATGAACTGCTGAAGAGAAAGGAGGAAGAAGTTGAAGAATTCCAGGAGGTGAGGCAATTCTTGCAGGAAATTCCCCTAAAAGAGGAATTACACACGTTAAAAAAGAATCAAACGGAACTGTTAGAGAGGAAGTCTGTAATACAGGGAGTCAAAATCTCCCTTGAAAGTATGAAAAGCAGGCTAGATCATACAGAGTATACAATCTCAGTCGTAGAAGAGAAAATTGCTGGCCTATCAGAATCTACCCCAAAGACTGAGAAAATGGCCCCCAAATTTGAGAAGAATCTATGAGAAGTACTAGATACCATCAAACATCCAAACCTGCGGATAATTGGCATTCCAGAAGGTGAAGAGTCCCATCAGGGCATTGATCATTTATTTCATGAGAGATCCTGCAAGAAAACTCTCCAAACCTAGAGAGGCACTCAAAGATCCAGTCCCAAGAAATACAAAGGGTCCCTAATAGAATCAACCCAAGAAGATCTTGTCCAAGACACACTCTAGCCAGGTTGACCAAAACCACAGACAGAGACAAGATACTACGGTTGGCAAGAGAAAAACATCCAGTTACCTACAAAGAACATCCCATCAGGCTAACGACAGACCTCTCATCGGAAACAATGCGAGCGAGGAACGGGTGGGAAAATATATCCAAAGTGTTAAGAGAAAAGCAGTTTCAGCCAAGAGTACTGTACCCGGCACGGCGATCTTTCATGTGGGAAGAAAGGACAAGAACATTCTCGGATAAACAAAACCTGAAAGAATTGACCAGCACCAGACCAGATGTCCAAGAAGTTCTCAAGGGTGTGCTATATCAGGAAAATTAAATACAGACACACAGAAATAAGAGTTAAGGGAACCAGCAGTTAGCGTAATGGCTATGTCGCTGGACTCCCACGTAGTCGACCGCGGTTCGGGTCCCGGACCCGGTGGCTTACAACTCAGGCCGGGCGCGTGTGCGTGCACGCCCAAGATCCCGAGAGGCGAATGGAGAAGAAGGGATTGCGGCGTGACCATCCCCCCTGGGGGGTGATTTCTCGCTTCCTGTCTCTCTGTCTTTCTCTGTCTGTCTGGCGAGCGCACGCGCCCTGTAGCGACAAGCCTCTCAAAAAGAAGCAGGCAGACAAACAAAAACAAAGAAGAGTTAAAAACCACTAAGAAAGTGGCCTACATAATCCTAGGGACAAGTCAGGAGGTGAATATTATATCCCAGAAGATAGAGGACATGAGAGCGATAGGCTCATGCACGTCCCATTTGAACAGAATCCTAACCTGTTTCCTGGCTTGAAGCAAAGTTCCTTAGCATTTCTTTGATTTAAGTTCAAACCAGTTCTCTTAATAAAACCAAGTGAACTTGCTATTGAAAGTAGATCATTTAAGAAATTGTGTGGTGCATACAATGTGGGTGGGAAAGGAATGGAAGACAATTGTAGACACCAGAGATAGTGTGAGAAGAGGGTGGGAAAGGACAGAGGGTCACAACGAGGGGGAAAAAAGTCTACAAACGAGAAATGGAGAGTTTTTGATAATATGCATGATTAAGTCACTGTGCAGTATATTCTGGATGGGCAATGACATTTTGTATGCTGTGATGATGCTTAAGGAAGGAATGTAAATCAAGGTAGGAAAAAAACAGTTTCAGGAAAAAAAATGTATTCAATGACGGCAGTAAGATATGTAGCCCCAGCTAGGTGCTACTGTATAGGATGTCTAAAGTTAGACTTTTGTTCAAGGAGATGTGTATATCAGCTGTGTTTGCTATGAAACTATTTAGATTGATTAAGATCTGTAGTAATGCAATAAAATGTGGAGGGAAAACAGTATAGAAAGCAAACATAGATACCAGAGACAGTGGGGAAGGAGAGTGGGAAATGGCAGAGGGTAAGAGAGAGGGAATCAAGGATGGGGGGCAAAAGGCAAAACATACAGGAAACAAGAAAGGGAAAGTATTTGTTGACAATAACATGAACGTTGATGTGCTTGATTGAGACAGTATACAGCGTACTCTGGGTGGAAAGACAAAGCCGTCCTAAGAGGAAAGATCCTAGAAATGGGTACCTGGGTGGGCAGGTTCGATGGGAGAGGACCTGCCCTCATCTCTAGGGACCTGAGAGGGCTGCCTTGGGGGTGCAGAACCCCCTCGACCTGCCGACCCACCCCCCCTTGGGCACACAGTAGCCTCCAAAGCGACAGTCGTGGAGGAAAGCAGAGTTCCCCCCTCTCTCCTAAAGGAGGGGTGCGCGGGCCCTGCAGCTGGGTTGGAGCTTGGCTCTTGGCCTCTCCTGGACAACACATTCCCCTACCCAGCGTAGCTGCTTCCCCTAGCAGGGACAGCACCGTCCCCTACCCTGGACAGCGCCTTCACCCCACCCCCCACGCCCCGCCCCCCGCAACCTCAGTCCCCGCCCTGGCGCCTTTCTGTCTGAGTGAGGAGAGGGCTCCCCTTATGGCATTGGGCAGCCGGTTCTGCACAGCACAGCACAGCGCTGCCCTCGTGCGTGCGTGCGTGGGCGGATCGCCGGGGAAGTCCGCCAAGGACAAGCGGCGCCATTCCTCCACCTGCGCTGCCCGAGAGCGTGGCTCCCCGTGTTCCCAGGCGAGGCCCTGGGAGCCCGAGGTGTGTAGCCCCCTCGGTGCGAGTCCCCTGGATGACAAGGTCGCCTGGGGCGCGCACGGAGCGCAGCGGAACCCGACGGCCAGCCCTGGAGGACGAGGAAGGTAGGCGAAGGCGACGGCGTCTGCGGTCTCAGTGGGTTCTCTGGGACGTCTGCGGTGGGGCTGGGCTCCTGGGCACATGGCATGTCGGCCTGGAAGGCTTGGCCTGGTAGTCGGGGACACCCAGGACAGCCATGTGGGTTCGTGGAGTGGGATCCTTGTGCTGCCCCTCCCTGGCTTCAGCTACTCTTAGCATATGGTCTTGCCATGAACACTGGTATCACTGCAAGAGTGCAGGTGAGTCTGGCCGATGCTTCAGGAGATGAGAGAGGTAGAATGGGTGAGTCAGCGCAGGCTGGGAGAGGAACCCTGTAGACACAGACACCTATGAAGAAGGAGTAGAGACTAGGGTGATGATTTCAAGAAGTCTCATCCACGAGACTGAAGTAGGGTGGGGCCTGCCCTGTGTCCCCAAGATCTGTCCTACCTACCTGTGTAGAAAAGGAGGATTGAGGAGGAGGAGGAGGAGGAGGAGGAGGAGGCGGAGAGGAGTCTAGGCCAGGGTGGACAAAGCCTCTGGTTTCCACATGGATGGGCTGCCCCAGGCTGCCTTTTCTTCCCAGCCTCTGCCGCAGGAGGGGCTCTTTGAGTAAATGAGTAGCTTTTGGACGGTCATGGCTATAGGTGCAGGACCAGGGAGGAGGCAGTGCTGGGTCCACACACAGAGAGGCCCAGCTGCTGAGCCTGCATCAGTGAGCTCAGGTCCCATGGCTCACTCCCAGCCTTGGGAGTGTGGGGAGGGCCCAGCTGTGGGCACCTGCTGTGCAGCCAGAGACAAACCCAAAGCACCCCCTGCTGCCTACTCGACAGAGCTCCGTGTCTCGGGGGAAGTCCTGGCAGTAGTTCAGCCTGAGGGCCTGTTCACTGTCAGTCCAGGACACCCACAGGCCATGCCCCTGCTCTGTCACGAGGACACTGATGTTCAGAACTAGCCTTTTCCAGGGAGGACTTGTGAGTTACCAGGAGGACACTTGGGAAATAGGATGACTGTCCACTCTGAGGAGGCTGCAGGGAGGTGAGAATGCACAAGGCTCAGGAATGAGATCTGAGCAGCTCCTTGTTCAGGGGCGAGGGCTGAGATGACTGTGTTCAGTGTCTGAGTGAGGTGGGTGCTCCTGCTTGAGACCAAACACAGCAAGCACTGTTTTTCGATGAGGGCTAAGTTCTCAGAATGTTTCCATATGCACAAATATTCAGACATCAGAGAGCGTGGGGTGTCAGGGGATAGCAGGCCTGACACATTTGGATCTCGCATTTTTGGAAGAACCAGTTCCAGGGCACAGGAGTGTGTCTGCATAGGTGTTTCCCAGTTCAGAAGACACGTCCGTTCTTCCTTCCCTCTTATCTATCTTCCTTCCTTTCTTCCTTTGATTTTTTAAAAGAATTTTTCCTGTGCTTTTGATGTTGGATAAAAGAAATCCAAATCCAGTGCCGTGAAGCTTTTTCCTAATGTTCCGCTAAAAGCTCTATCGTTTAGTATTTACATCTCGAATTTGCATGTTGACACCCAGTTTTCTCAGCATTAGTTATGAAAAGACCATCCTTCCCATAGTGATTAGTCTTAACTGCCAGGTTGAAAATGATTTGAACATATGGGTTTATTCTGCACTTGGAGTGGACTTTCGGTTTTTGGCCTATATGTACGTCTGGCTATATGCGAGAACCACTCTTTTTTTTTTATTTTCTATTGTAGCTTTGTAGTGTGATTGGAAATCAGGAATTGTGAGACCTTCCACTTTGTTCTTTTTCTTTTTTTATGAAATACTTTCAGCTGTTCAGGATCTTTTAATTATTTGAATTCTGTGTGAATCTTTGGGTGTCTGTTTCTAATCGGTTGTCGGGAACTCACGATGCACGTTTTGTGTAGGAAAAGAGAAAAATGTGTCGTAATGTTCCTGTCCTAATATGTGTACCAAATTCCATTTTTGGAATGTCAATAGCAATTCCAATGACTCTGTAGATTACTTTGGAATGTACTGACACTTGAACCACACTTTTTGTTTTGTTTTGTTTTGCTTACTATGCATGCACCCATTACAAAGACAGAGAGAGGAAAAGTGAGAAATCACCTACCAGAGGGGATGGCCTTGCTGCAATCCCTTCTCTAGTCTTATGTCAGGATTTGGGGTATGCATGCCATATGGCCGCCATGGTTTTCAAGCAGTCAGGCCTAAGATTTGAAGCACAGACTCAGCCGTGTGTGATCCATTGTCTTAACCTCCACACTAGCCGCTGGGTCACCGATTTTTATTCTTGCAATCTTTGAGCATTTGTTTGACACTGAAAGTAGTCTGATTACCCTGGACCACGCCTTCCCCCCCCTCCTGGACAATGCCTCCCCTACCCCGACCCTCCCGCAGAGTGCCTTACCCTCCCAGTGGGGGGCGGGGGGTTGGAACCCGTACAGCATTGGGCCGATTTCCCGCACAGCGCGAACACGGGGACACCTAATGTGAAGGAAAGACTGTTAGATCCAAAAGGGAAGCTAGACTGCAACAGCCTAATCGTTGGAGACCTCAGCACTCCACTATCCCCTCTGCACAGATCATCTGGAGAAGAAATAGGCACTAAAGAGAAAAAGGATCTAAATGATACCATACATCACAAAGACTTAACAGACATCTATGGAACTTTCCAATTAAACATCACCAAATACACTATTTTTCTCACCCCCCACATTGAATCTTTTCAAGGATTGACCACATCATTGGGCACAAAGCAAACCTCTACAGATTCAAAGGCATAGAAACTAGATCCAGCATCTTCTCCGACCATGAGGGAATGAAACTTGAGTTGAATTTCAAGAGAAATACTCAAAATTACTCAAATACGTGGAAACTAAATAACCTACTCCTGAATGACTCCACAACTGCTGAAGAACTGAAGACTGAAATCAAAAGATTCATGGAAGCCAATGACCATGAGGACAGGAGTTTCCATAATCTTTGGGATGCCGCTTAAGCAGCCATAAGAGGAGAGGAGAAGATTCCTCACGGCTCCTGCGAACTAGATTGAACTTCCAGAATTAGAAAGAAACACACCATCCATCAGTTGGCAAGAAATCACCGAAGGGCCACAAGAAATATGGGAAAGCAAAATAATAAAATAAAATAAAACCTCTCCTCCAAGGGAAAAAATAATTCCTCTTCATCCACAAGCAGTTCAATGGAAATCGTGGAAATGTCTGATAAAGAATTTAGAACATTCATGATGGCGAAGCTAACAGAGATGGAAGAGAAGAGACAATGAACTGGTGAAGAGAAAGGAGGAAGAAGTTGAAGAATTCCAGGAGGTGAGGCAATTCTTGCAGGAAATTCCCCTAAAGGAGGAATTACACACGTTACAAAAGAATCAAACGGAACTGTTAGAGAGGAAGTCTGTAATACAGGGAGTCAAAATCTCCCTTGAAAGTATGAAAAGCAGGCTAGATCATACAGAGTATACAATCTCAGACGTAGAAGAGAAAATTGCTGGCCTATCAAAATCCACCCCAAAGACTGAGAAAATGGCCCCCAAATTTGAGAAGAATCTATGAGAAGTACTAGATACCATCAAACGTCCAAACCTGCGGAAAATTGGCATTCCAGAAGGTGAAGAGTCCCATCAGGGCATTGATCATTTATTTCATGAGAGATCCTGCAAGAAAACTTTCCAAACCTAGAGAGGCACTCAAAGATCCAGTCCCAAGAAATACAAAGGGTCCCTAATAGAATCAACCCAAGAAGATCTTGTCCAAGACACACTCTAGCCAGATTGACCAAAACCACAGACAGAGACAAGATACTACGGTTGGCAAGAGAAAAACATCCAGTTACCTACAAAAAACATCCCATCAGGCTAACGACAGACCTCTCATCGGAAACAATGCGAGCGAGGAACGGGTGGGAAAATATATCCAAAGTGTTAAGAGAAAAGCAGTTTCAGCCAAGAATACTGTACCCGGCACGACGATCTTTCATGTGGGAAGAAAGGACAAGAACATTCTCAGATAAACAAAACCTGAAAGAATTGACCAGCACCAGACCAGATGTCCAAGAAGTTCTCAAGGGTGTGCTATATCAGGAAAATTAAATACAGACACACAGAAATAAGACTTAAGGGAACCAGCAGTTAGCGTAATGGCTATGTGGCTGGACTCCCACGTAGTCGACCGCGGTTCGGGTCCCGGACCCGGTGGCTTACAACTCAGGCCGGGCGCGTGTGCGTGTGCGTGCACGCCCAAGATCCCGAGAGGCGAATGGAGAAGAAGGGATTGCGGCGTGACCATCCCCCCTGGGGGGTGATTTCTCGCTTCCTGTCTCTCTGTCTTTCTCTGTCTGTCTGGCGAGCGCACGCGCCCTGTAGCGACAAGCCTCTCAAAAAGAAGCAGGCAGACAAACAAAAACAAAGAAGAGTTAAAAACCACTAAGAAAGTGGCCTACATAATCCTCGGGACAAGTCTGGAGGTGAATATTATATCCCAGAATTGAATCAGGAAAATTGAACCAAAACAGAAGATAGAGGACATGAGAGCGATAGGCTCATGCACGTCTCATTTGAACAGAATCCTAACCTGTTTCCTGGCTTGAAGCAAAGTTCCTTAGCATTTCTTTGATTTAAGTTCAAACCAGTTCTCTTAATAAAACCAAGTGAACTTGCTATTGAAAGTAGATCATTTAAGAAATTGTGTGGTGCATACAATGTGGGTGGGAAAGGAATGGAAGACAATTGTAGACACCAGAGATAGTGTGAGAAGAGGGTGGGAAAGGACAGAGGGTCAGAAAGAGGGGTAAAAAAGTCTAGAAACTAGAAATGGAGAGTTTTTGATAATATGCATGATGAAGTCACTGTGCAGTATATTCTGGATGGGAAATGACATTTTGTATGCTGTGATGATGCTTAGGGAAGGAATGTAAATGAAGGTAGGAAAAAAAAAGTTTCAGGAAAAAAAATGTATTCGATGACGGCAGTAAGATATGTAGCCCCAGCTAGGTGCTACTGCATGGGATGTCTAAAGTTCGACTTTTGTTCAAGGAGATGTGTATATCAGCTGTGTTTGCTATGAAACTATTTAGATTGATTAAGATCTGTAGTAATGCAATAAAATGTGGAGGGAAAACAGTATAGAAAGCAAACATAGATACCAGAGACAGTGGGGAAGGAGAGTGGGAAATGGCAGAGGGTAAGAGAGAGGGAATCAAGGATGGGGGGCAAAAGGCAAAACATACAGGAAACAAGAAAGGGAAAGTATTTGTTGACAATAACATGAACGTTGATGTGCTTGATTGAGACAGTATACAGCGTACTCTGGGTGGAAAGACAAAGCCGTCCTAAGAGGAAAGATCCTAGAAATGGGTACCTGGGTGGGCAGGTTCGATGGGAGAGGACCTGCCCTCATCTCTAGGGACCTGAGAGGGCTGCCTTGGGGGTGCAGAACCCCCTCGACCTGCCGACCCACCCCCCCTTGGGCACACAGTAGCCTCCAAAGCGACAGTCGTGGAGGAAAGCAGAGTTCCCCCCTCTCTCCTAAAGGAGGGGTGCGCGGGCCCTGCAGCTGGGTTGGAGCTTGGCTCTTGGCCTCTCCTGGACAACACATTCCCCTACCCAGCGTAGCTGCTTCCCCTAGCAGGGACAGCACCGTCCCCTACCCTGGAGAGCGCCTTCACCCCACCCCCCACGCCCCGCCCCCCGCCACCTCAGTCCCCGCCCTGGCGCCTTTCTGTCTGAGTGAGGAGAGGGCTCCCCTTATGGCATTGGGCAGCCGGTTCTGCACAGCACAGCACAGCGCTGCCCTCTTGCGTGCGTGCGTGGGCGGATCGCCAGGGAAGTCCGCCAAGGACAAGCGGCGCCATTCCTCCACCTGCGCTGCCCGAGAGCGTGGCTCCCCGTGTTCCCAGGCGAGGCCCTGGGAGCCCGAGGTGTGTAGCCCCCTCGGTGCGAGTCCCCTGGATGACAAGGTCGCCTGGGGCGCGCACGGAGCGCAGCGGAACCCGACGGCCAGCCCTGGAGGACGAGGAAGGTAGGCGAAGGCGACGGCGTCTGCGGTCTCAGTGGGTTCTCTGGGACCTCTGCGGTGGGGCTGGGCTCCTGGGCACATGGCATGTCGGCCTGGAAGGCTTGGCCTGGTAGTCGGGGACACCCAGCACAGCCATGTGGGTTCGTGGAGTGGGATCCTTGTGCTGCCCCTCCCTGGCTTCAGCTACTCTTAGCATATGGTCTTGCCATGAACACTGGTATCACTGCAAGAGTGCAGGTGAGTCTGGCAGATGCTTCAGGAGATGAGAGAGGTAGAATGGGTGAGTCAGCGCAGGCTGGGACAGGAAACCTGTAGACACAGACACCTATGAAGAAGGAGTAGAGACTAGGGTGATGATTTCAAGAAGTCTCATCCACGAGACTGAAGTAGGGTGGGGCCTGCCCTGTGTCCCCAAGATCTGTCCTACCTACCTGTGTAGAAAAGGAGGATTGAGGAGGAGGAGGAGGAGGAGGAGGAGAGGAGTCTAGGCCAGGGTGGACAAAGCCTCTGGTTTCCACATGGATGGGCTGCCCCAGGCTGCCTTTTCTTCCCAGCCTCTGCCGCAGGAGGGGCTCTTTGAGTAAATGAGTAGCTTTTGGACGGTCATGGCTCTAGGTGCAGGACCAGGGAGGAGGCAGTGCTGGGTCCACACGCAGAGAGGCCCAGCTGCTGAGCCTGCATCAGTGAGCTCAGGTCCCATGGTCCAGCCTTGGGAGTGTGGGGAGGGCCCAGCTGTGGGCACCTGCTGTGCAGCCAGAGACAAACCCAAAGCACCCCCTGCTGCCTACTCGACAGAGCTCCGTGTCTCGGGGGAAGTCCTGGCAGTAGTTCAGCCTGAGGGCCCGTTCACTGTCAGTCCAGGACACCCACAGGCCATGCCCCTGCTCTGTCACGAGGCCACTGATGTTCAGAACTAGCCTTTTCCAGGGAGGACTTGTGAGTTACCAGGAGGACAATTGGGAAATAGGATGACTGTCCACTCTGAGGAGGCTGCAGGGAGGTGAGAATGCACAAGGCTCAAGAATGAGATCTGAGCAGCTCCTTGTTCAGGGGCGAGGGCTGAGATGACTGTGTTCAGTGTCTGAGTGAGGTGGGTGCTCCTGCTTGAGACCAAACACAGCAAGCACTGTTTTTCGATGAGGGCTGAGTTCTCAGAATGTTTCAATATGCACAAATATTCAGACATCAGAGAGCGTGGGGTGTCAGGGGATAGCAGGCCTGACACATTTGGATCTCGCATTTTTGGAAGAACCTGTTCCAGGGCACAGGAGTGTGTCTGCATAGGTGTTTCCCCGTTCAGAAGACACGTCCGTTCTTCCTACCCTCTTATCTATCTTCCTTCCTTTCTTCCTTTGATATTTTTAAAAAATTTTTCCTGTGCTTTTGATGTTGGATAAAAGAAATCAAAATCCAGTGCCGTGAAGCTTTTTCCTAATGTTCCACTAAAAGCTCTATCGTTTGGTATTTACATCTCGAATTTGCATGTTGACACCCAGTTTTCTCAACATTAGTTATGAAAAGACCATCCTTCCCATAGTGATTAGTCTTAACTGCCAGGTTGAAAATGATTTGAACATATGGGTTTATACTGCACTTTGAGTGGACTTTCGGTTTTTGGCCTATATGTACGTCTGGCTATATGCGAGAACCAATCTTTTTTTTTTATTATTTTCTATTGTAGCTTTGTAGTGTGATTGGAAATCAGGAATTGTGAGACCTTCCACTTTGTTCTTTTTCTTTTTTTATGAAATAGTTTCAGCTGTTCAGGATCTTTTAATTATTTGAATTCTGTGTGAATCCTTAGGGTGTCTGTTTCTAATCGGTTGTCGGGAACTCACGATGCACTTTTTGTGTAGGAAAAGAGAAAAATGTGTCGTAATGTTCCTGTCCTAATATGTGTACCAAATTCCATTTTTGGAATGTCAATAGCAATTCCAATGACTCTGTAGATTACTTTGGAATGTACTGACACTTGAACCACACTTTTTGTTTTGTTTTGTTTTGCTTAATATGCATGCACCCATTACAAAGACAGAGAGAGGAAAAGTGAGAAATCACCTCCCAGAGGGGATGGCCTTGCTGCAATCCCTTCTCTAGTCTTATGTCAGGATTTGGGGTATGCATGCCATATGGCCGCCATGGTTTCAAGCAGCCAGCCTAAGATTGAAGCAGAGACTCAGCCGTGTGTGATCCATTGTCTTAACCTCCACACTAGCCGCTGGGTCACCGATTTTTATTCTTGCAATCTGTGAGCATTTGTTTGACACTGAAAGTAGTCTGATTACCCTGGACCACGCCTTCCCCCCCCTCCTGGACAATGCCTCCCCTACCCCGACCCTCCCGCAGAGTGCCTTACCCTCCTAGTGGGGGGCGGGGGGTTGGAACCCGTACAGCATTGGGCCGATTTCCCGCACAGCGCAAACACGGGGACACCTAATGTGAAGGAAAGACTGTTAGATCCAAAAGGGAAGCTAGACTGCAACAGCCTAATCGTTGGAGACCTCAGCACTCCACTATCCCCTCTGCACAGATCATCTGGAGAAGAAATAGGCACTAAAGAGAAAAAGGATCTAAATGATACCATAAATCACAAAGACTTAACAGACATCTATGGAACTTTCCAATTAAACATCACCAAATACACTCTTTTTCTCACCCCCCACATTGAATCTTTTCAAGGATTGACCACATCATTGGGCACAAAGCAAACCTCTACAGATTCAAAGGCATAGAAACTAGATCCAGCATCTTCTCCGACCATGATGGAATGAAACTTGAGTTGAATTTCAAGAGAAATACTCAAAATTACTCAAATACGTGGAAACTAAATAACCTACTCCTGAATGACTCCACAACTGCTGAAGAACTGAAGACGGAAATCAAAAGATTCATGGAAGCCAATGACCGTGAGGACAGGAGTTTCCATAATCTTTGGGATGCCGCTTAAGCAGCCATAAGAGGAGAGGAGAAGATTCCTCACGGCTCCTGCGAACTAGATTGAACTTCCAGAATTAGAAAGAAACACACCATCCATCAGTTGGCAAGAAATCACCGAAGGGCCACAAGAAATATGGGAAAGCAAAATAATAAAATAAAATAAAACCTCTCCTCCAAGGGAAAAAATAATTCCTCTTCATCCACAAGCAGTTCAATGGAAATCGTGGAAATGTCTGATAAAGAATTTAGAACATTCATAATGGCGAAGCTAACAGAGATGGAAGAGAAGAGACAATGAACTGGTGAAGAGAAAGGAGGAAGAAGTTGAAGAATTCCAGGAGGTGAGGCAATTCTTGCAGGAAATTCCCCTAAAGGAGGAATTACACACGTTAAAAAAGAATCAAACGGAACTGTTAGAGAGGAAGTCTGTAATACAGGGAGTCAAAATCTCCCTTGAAAGTATGAAAAGCAGGCTAGGTCATACAGAGTATACAATCTCAGACGTAGAAGAGAAAATTGCTGGCCTATCAAAATCCACCCCAAAGACTGAGAAAATGGCCCCCAAATTTGAGAAGAATCTATGAGAAGTACTAGATACCATCAAACGTCCAAACCTGCGGATAATTGGCATTCCAGAAGGTGAAGAGTCCCATCAGGGCATTGATCATTTATTTCATGAGAGATCCTGCAAGAAAACTTTCCAAACCTAGAGAGGCACTCAAAGATCCAGTCCCAAGAAATACAAAGGGTCCCTAATAGAATCAACCCAAGAAGATCTTGTCCAAGACACACTCTAGCCAGGTTGACCAAAACCACAGACAGAGACAAGATACTACGGTTGGCAAGACAAAAACATCCAGTTACCTACAAAGAACATCCCATCAGGCTAACGACAGACCTCTCATCGGAAACAATGCGAGCAAGGAACGGGTGGGA
Organism: Tupaia belangeri; assembly: GCA_000181375.1. Taxonomy (NCBI): domain Eukaryota; kingdom Metazoa; phylum Chordata; class Mammalia; order Scandentia; family Tupaiidae; genus Tupaia; species Tupaia belangeri. The sequence continues at coordinate 40,128 of AAPY01500008.1, forward strand.
AAATATATCCAAAGTGTTAAGAGAAAAGCAGTTTCAGCCAAGAGTACTGTACCCGGCACGGCGATCTTTCATGTGGGAAGAAAGGACAAGAACATTCTCGGATAAACAAAACCTGAGAGAATTGACCAGCACCAGACCAGGTGTCCAGGAAGTTCTCAAGGGTGTGCTATATCAGGAAAATTAAATACAGACACACAGAAATAAGAGTTAAGGGAACCAGCAGTTAGCGTAATGGCTATGTCGCTGGACTCCCACGTAGTCGACCGCGGTTCGGGTCCCGGACCCGGTGGCTTACAACTCAGGCCGGGCGCGTGTGCGTGTGCGTGCACGCCCAAGATCCCGAGAGGCGAATGGAGAAGAAGGGATTGCGGCGTGACCATCCCCCCTGGGGGGTGATTTCTCGCTTCCTGTCTCTCTGTCTTTCTCTGTCTGTCTGGCGAGCGCACGCGCCCTGTAGCGACAAGCCTCTCACAAAGAAGCAGGCAGACAAACAAAAACAAAGAAGAGTTAAAAACCACTAAGAAAGTGGCCTACATAATCCTAGGGACAAGTCTGGAGGTGAATATTATATCCCAGAAGATAGAGGACATGAGAGCGATAGGCTCATGCACGTCCCATTGGAGCAGAATCCTAACCTGTTTCCTGGCTTGAAGCAAAGTTCCTTAGCATTTCTTTGATTTAAGTTCAAACCAGTTCTCTTAATAAAAACCGAGTGAACTTGCTATTGAAAGTAGATAATTTAAGAAATTGTGTGGTGCATACAATGTGGGTGGGAAAGGAATGGAAGACAATTGTAGACACCAGAGATAGTGTGAGAAGAGGGTGGGAAAGGACAGAGGGTCAGAAAGAGGGGTAAAAAAGTCTAGAAACTAGAAATGGAGAGTTTTTGATAATATGCAGGATGAAGTCACTGTGCAGTATATTCTGGATGGGCAATGACATTTGGTATGCTGTGATGATGCTTAGGGAAGGAATGTAAATCAAGGTAGGAAAAAAACAGTTTCAGGAAAAAAAAGGTATTCGATGACGGCAGTAAGAGATGTAGCCCCAGCTAGGTGCTACTGTATAGGATGTCTACAGTTAGACTTTTGTTCAAGGAGATGTGTATATCAGCTGTGTTTGCTATGAAACTATTTAGATTGATTAAGATCTGTAGTAATGCAATAAAATGTGGAGGGAAAACAGTATAGAAAGCAAACATAGATACCAGAGACAGTGGGGAAGGAGAGTGGGAAATGGCAGAGGGTAAGAGAGAGGGAATCGAGGAAGGGGGGCAAAAGGCAAAACATACAGGAAACAAGAAAGGGAAAGTATTTGTTGACAATAAGATGAACGTTGATGTGCTTGATTGAGACAGTATAGAGTGTACTCTGGGTGGAAAGACAAAGCAGTCATAAGAGGAAAGATCATAGAAATGGGTACCTGGGTGGGCAGGTTCGATGGGAGAGGACCTGCCCTCATCTCTAGGGACCTGAGAGGGCTGCCTTGGGGGTGCAGAACCCCCTCGACCTGCCGACCCACCCCCCCTTGGGCACACAGTAGCCTCCAAAGCGACAGTCGTGGAGGAAAGCAGAGTTCCCCCCTCTCTCCTAAAGGAGGGGTGCGCGGGCCCTGCAGCTGGGTTGGAGCTTGGCTCTTGGCCTCTCCTGGACAACACATTCCCCTACCCAGCGTAGCTGCTTCCCCTAGCAGGGACAGCAGGGTCCCCTACCCTGGACAGCGCCTTCACCCCACCCCCCACGCCCCGCCCCCCGCAACCACAGTCCCCGCCCTGGCGCCTTTCTGTCTGAGTGAGGAGAGGGCTCCCCTTATGGCATTGGGCAGCCGGTTCTGCACAGCACAGCACAGCACAGCGCTGCCCTCGTGCGTGCGTGCGTGCGATCGCCGGGGAAGTCCGCAAGGAGAAGCGGCGCCATTCCTCCACCTGCGCTGCCCGAGAGCGTGGCTCCCCGTGTTCCCAGGCGAGGCCCTGGGAGCCCGAGGTGTGTAGCCCCCTCGGTGCGAGTCCCCTGGATGACAAGGTCGCCTGGGGCGCGCACGGAGCGCAGCGGAACCCGACGGCCAGTCCTGGAGGACGAGGACGAGGACGAGGAAGGTAGGCGAAGGCGACGGCGTCTGCGGTCTCAGTGGGTTCTCTGGGACCTCTGCGGTGGGGCTGGGCTCCTGGGCAGATGGGATGTCGGCCTGGAAGGCTTGGCCTGGTAGTCGGGGACACCCAGGACAGCCATGTGGCTTCGTGGAGTGGGATCCTTGTGCTGCCCCTCCCTGGCTTCAGCTACTCTTAGCATATGGTCTTGCCATGAACACTGGTATCACTGCAAGAGTGCAGGTGAGTCTGGCAGATGCTTCAGGAGATGAGATTGGTAGAATGGGTGAGTCCGCGCAGGCTGGGAGAGGAAACCTGTAGACACAGACACCTATGAATATGGAGTAGAGACTAGGGTGATGATTTCCAGGAGTCTCATCCACGAGACTGAAGTAGGCTGGGGCCTGCCCTGTGTCCCCAAGGTCTGTCCTACCTACCTGTGTAGAAAAGGAGGATTGAGGAGGAGGAGGAGGATAGGAGTCTAGGCCAGGGTGGACAAAGCCTCTCGTCTCCACATGGATGGGCTGCCCCAGGCTGCCTTTTCTTCCCACCCTCTGCCACAGGAGGGGCTCTTTGTGTAAATGAGTAGCTTGTGGACGGTCATGGCTCTAGGTGCAGGACCAGGGAGGAGGCAGTGCTGGGTCCACACGCAGAGAGGCCCAGCTGCTGAGCCTGCATCCGTGAGCTCAGGTCCCATGGTCCAGCCTTGGGAGTGTGGGGAGGGCCCAGCTGTGGGCACCTGCTGTGCAGCCAGAGACAAACCCAAAGCACCCCCTGCTGCCTACTCCACAGAGCTCCGTGTCTCGGGGGAAGTCCTGGCAGTAGTTCAGCCTGAGGGCCTGTTCACTGTCAGTCCAGGACACCCACAGGCCATGCCCTGCTCTGTCACGAGGCCACTGATGTTCAGAACTAGCCTTTTCCAGGGAGGACTTGTGAGTTGCCAGGACGACACTTGGGAAATAGGATGACTGTCCACTCTGAGGAGGCTGCAGGGAGGTGAGAATGCACAAGGCTCAGGAATGAGATCTGAGCAGCTCCTTGTTCAGGGGCGAGGGCTGAGATGACTGTGTTCAGTGTCTGAGTGAGGTGGGTGCTCCTGCTTGAGACCAAACACAGCCAGCACTGTTTATCCATGAGGGGTGAGTTGTCACAATGTTTCAATATGCACAAATATTGAGACATCAGAGAGCGTCGGGTGTCAGGGGATAGCAGGCCTGACACATTTGGATCTCGCATTTTTGGAAGAACCTGTTTCAGGGCACAGGAGTGTGTCTGCATAGGTGTTTCCCCGTTCAGAAGACACGTCCGTTCTTCCTTCCCTCTTTCCTATCTTCCTTCCTTTCTTCCTTTGATTTTTTTTTAAACTTTTTCCTGTGCTTTTGATGTTGGATAAAAGAAATCAAAATCCACTGCCGTGAAGCTTTTTCCTAATGTTCCACTAAAAGGTCTATCGTTTAGTATTTACATCTCGAATTTGCATGTTGACACCCAGTTTTCTCAACATTAGTAATGAAAAGACCATCCTTCCCATGGTGATTAGTCTTAACTGCCAGGTTGAAAATGATTTGAACATATGGGTTTATTCAGCACTTTGAGTGGACTTTCGGTTTGTTGCCTATATGTACGTCTGGCTATATGTGAGAATCACTCTTTTTTTAATTTTTATTTTCTATTGTAGCTTTGTAGTGTGATTGGAAATCAGGAATTGTGAGACCTTCCACTTTGTTCTTTTTCTTTTTTTATGAAATAGTATCAGCTGTTCCGGATCTTTTAATTATTTGACTTGTATGTGACTCCTTAGGGTGTATGTTTGTAATCTGTTGTCGGGAACTCACGATGCAATTTTGGTGCAGGAAAAGAGAAAAATGTGTCATAATGTTCCTGTCCTAATATTTGTACCAAATTCCATTTTTGGAATGTCAATAGCAATTCCAAGGACTCTGTAGATTACTTTGGAATGTACTGACACTTTAACCACACTTTTTGTTTTGTTTTGTTTTGCTTAATATGCATGCACCCATTACAAAGACAGAGAGAGGAAAAGTGAGAAATCACCTACCAGAGGGGATGGCCTTGCTGCAATCCCTTCTCTAGTCTTATCTCAGGATTTGGGGTATGCAGGCCATATGGCCGTCATGGTTTTCAAGCAGCCAGGCCTAAGATCTGAAGCACAGACTCAGCCGTGTGTGATCCATTGTCTTAACCTCCACACTAGCTGCTGGGTCACCGATTTTTATTCTTGCAATCTGTGAGCATTTGTTTGACACTGAAAGTAGTCTGATTACCCTGGACCACGCCTTCCCTCCCCCCTCCTGGACAATGCCTCCCCCACCCCGACCCTCCCGCAGAGTGCCTTACCCTCCTAGTAGGGGGCCTCTGGGGGGGGACCCGTACAGCATTGGGCCGATTTCCCGCACGGCGCGAACACAGGGACACCTAATGTGAAGGAGAGACTGTTAGATCCAAAAGGGAAGCTAGACTGCAACAGCCTAATCGTTGGAGACCTCAGCACTCCACTATCCCCTCTGCACAGATCATGTGGAGCAGAAATAGGCACTAAAGAGAAAAAGGATCTAAATGAAACCATACATCACAAAGACTTAACAGACATCTATGGAACTTTCCTTAATTGGAAAACATCACCAAATACACTTTTTTCTCACCCCCCACATTGAATCTTTTCAAGGATTGACCACATCATTGGGCACAAAGCAAACCTCTACAGATTCAAAGGCATAGAAACTAGATCCAGCATCTTCTCCGACCATGATGGAATGAAACTTGAGTTGAATTTCAAGAGAAATACTCAAAATTACTCAAATACATGGCAACTAAATAACCTACTCCTGAATGACTCCACAACTGCTGAAGAACTGAAGACTGAAATCCAAAGATTCATGGAAGCCAATGACCATGAGGACAGGAGTTTCCATAATCTTTGGCATGCCGCTTAAGCGGCCATAAGAGGAGAGGAGAAGATTCCTCATGGCTCCTGCGAACTAGATTGAACTTCCAGAATTAGAAAGAAACACACCATCCATCAGTTGACAAGAAATCACCGAAGGACCACGAGAAATATGGGAAAGCCAAAAATAAATAAATAAACAAACAAACAAACAAATAAATAAATAAAACCTCTCCTCCAAGGGAAAAAATAATTCCTCTTCATCCACAAGCAGTTCAATGGAAATCATGGAAATGTCTGATAAAGAATTTAGAACATTCATAATGGCGAAGCTAACAGAGATGGGAGAGAAGAGGCAATGAACTGCTGAAGAGAAAGGAGGAAGAAGTTGAAGAATTCCAGGAGGAGAGGCAATTCTTGCAGGAAATTCCCCTAAAAGAGGAATTACACACGTTAAAAAAGAATCAGACGGAACTGTTAGAGAGGAAGTCTGTAATACAGGGAGTCAAAATCTCCCTTGAAAGTACGAAAAGCAGGCTAGATCATACAGAGTATACAATCTCAGACGCAGAAGAGAAAATTGCTGGCCTATCAAAATCCACCCCAAAGACTGAGAAAATGGGCCCCAAATTTGAGAAGAATATATGAGAAGTACTAGATACCATCAAACGTCCAAACTTGTGGATAATTGGCATTCCGGAAGGTGAAGAGTCCCATCAGGGCATTGATCATTTATTTCATGAGAGATCCTGCAAGAAAACTTTCCAAACCTAGAGAGGCACTCAAAGGTCCAGTCCCAAGAAATACAAAGGGTCCCTAATAGAATCAACCCAAGAAGATCTTCTCCAAGACACACTCTAGCCAGGATGACCAAGACCACAGACAGAGACAAGATACTACGGCTGGCAAGAGAAAAACATCCAGTTACCTACAAAGGACATCCCATCAGGCTAACGACAGACCTCTCATCGGAAACAATGCGAGCGAGGAACGGGTGGGAAAATACATCCAAAGTGTTAAGAGAAAAGCAGTTTCACCCAAGAATACTGTACCCGGCACGACGATCTTTCACGTGGGAAGAAAGGACAAGAACATTCTCAGATAAACAAAACCTGAAAGAATTGACCAGCACCAGACCAGATGTCCAAGAAGTTCTCAAGGGTGTGCTCTATCAGGAAAATTAAATACAGACACACAGAAATAAGAGTTAAGGGAACCAGCAGTTAGCGTCATGGCTATGTCGCTGGACTCCCACGTAGTCGACCGCGGTTCGGGTCCCGGACCCGGTGGCTTACAACTCAGGCCGGGCGCGTGTGCGTGCACGCCCAAGATCCCGAGAGGCGAACGGAGAAGAAGGGATTGCGGCGTGACCATCCCCCCTGGGGGGTGATTTCTCGCTCTCTGTCTCTCTGTCTTTCTCTGTCTGTCTGGCGAGCGCACGCGCCCTGTAGCGACAAGCCTCTCAGAAAGAAGCAGGCCGACAAACAACAACAAAGAAGAGTTAAAAACCACTAAGAAAGTGGCCTACATAATCCTAGGGACAAGTCTGGAGTTGAATATTATATCCCAGAATTTAATCAGGAACATTGAACCAAAACAGAAGATAGAGGACATGAGAGCGATAGGTTCATGCACGTCCCATTTGAACCGAATCCTAACCTGTTTCCTGGCTTGAAGCAAAGTTCCTTAGCATTTCTTTGATTGAAGTTCAAACCAGTTCTCTTAATAAAACCAAGTGAACTTGCTATTGAAAGTAGAAAATTTAGGAAATTGTGTGGTGCATACAATGTGGGTGGGGAAGGAATGGAAGACAATTGTAGACACCAGAGATAGTGTGAGAAGAGGGTGGGAAAGGACAGAGGGTCAGAAAGAGGGGTAAAAAAGTCTAGAAACTAGAAATGGAGAGTTTTTGATAATATGCATGATTAAGTCACTGTGCAGTATATTCTGGATGGGAAATGACATTTTGTATGCTGTGATGATGCTTAGGGAAGGAATGTAAATCAAGTTAGGAAAGCAAAAGTTTCAGGAAAAAAAATGTATTCGATGACGGCAGTGAGATATGTAGCCCCAGCTAGGTGCTACTGTATAGGATGTCTACAGTTAGACTTTTGTTCAAGGAGATGTGTATATCAGCTGTGTTTGCTATGAAACTATTTAGATTGATTAAGATCTGTAGGAATGCAATAAAATGTGGAGGGAAAACAGTATAGAAAGCAAACCTAGATACCAGAGACAGTGGGGAAGGAGAGTGGGAAATGGCAGAGGGTAAGAGAGAGGGAATCGAGGAAGGGGGGCAAAAGGCAAAACATACAGGAAACAAGAAAGGGAAAGTATTTGTTGACAATAAGATGAACGTTGATGCGCTTGATTGAGACAGTATACAGTGTACTCTGGGTGGAAAGACAAAGCAGTCATAAGAGGAAAGATCCTAGAAATGGGTACCTGGGTGGGCAGGTTCGATGGGAGAGGACCTGCCCTCATCTCTAGGGACCTGAGAGGGCTGCCTTGGGGGTGCAGAACCCCCTCGACCTGCCGACCCACCCCCCCTTGGGCACACAGTAGCCTCCAAAGCGACAGTCGTGGAGGAAAGCAGAGTTCCCCCCTCTCTCCTAAAGGAGGGGTGCGCGGGCCCTGCAGCTGGGTTGGAGCTTGGCTCTTGGCCTCTCCTGGACAACACATTCCCCTACCCAGCGTAGCTGCTTCCCCTAGCAGGGACAGCAGGGTCCCCTACCCTGGACAGCGCCTTCACCCCACCCCCCACGCCCCGCCCCCCGCAACCACAGTCCCCGCCCTGGCGCCTTTCTGTCTGAGTGAGGAGAGGGCTCCCCTTATGGCATTGGGCAGCCGGTTCTGCACAGCACAGCACAGCACAGCACAGCGCTGCCCTCGTGCGTGCGTGCGTGGGCGGATCGCCGGGGAAGTCCGCCAAGGAGAAGCGGCGCCATTCCTCCACCTGCGCTGCCCGAGAGCGTGGCTCCCCGTGTTCCCAGGCGAGGCCCTGGGAGCCCGAGGTGTGTAGCCCCCTCGGTGCGAGTCCCCTGGATGACAAGGTCGCCTGGGGCGCGCACGGAGCGCAGCGGAACCCGACGGCCAGCCCTGGAGGACGAGGACGAGGAAGGTAGGCGAAGGCGACGGCGTCTGCGGTCTCAGTGGGTTCTCTGCGACTCTTGCGGTGGGGCTGGGCTCCCTGGGCAGATGGGATGTCGGCCCTGGAAGGCTTGGCCTGGAAGTCGGGGACACCCAGGACAGCCATGTGGCTTCGTGGAGTGGGATCCTTGTGCTGGCCCTCTCTGGCTTCAGCTACTCTTAGCATATGGTCTTGCCATGAACACTGGTATCACTGCAAGAGTGCAGGTGAGTCTGGCAGATGCTTCAGGAGATGAGATTGGTAGAATGGGTGAGTCCGCGCAGGCTGGGAGAGGAAACCTGCAGACACAGACACCTATGAAGAAGGAGTAGAGACTAGGGTGATGATTTGCAGGAGTCTCATCCACGAGACTGAAGTAGGCTGGGGCCTGCCCTGTGTCCCCAAGGTCTGTCCTACCTACCTGTGTAGTAAAGGAGGATTGAGGAGGAGGAGGAGGAGTGGAGTCTAGGCCAGGGTGGACAAAGCCTCTCGTCTCCACATGGATGGGCTGGCCCAGGCTGCCTTTTCTTCCCACCCTCTGCCACAGGAGGGGCTCTTTGTGTAAATGAGTAGCTTGTGGACGGTCATGGCTCTAGGTGCAGGACCAGGGAGGAGGCAGTGCTGGGTCCACACGCAGAGAGGCCCAGCTGCTGAGCCTGCATCAGTGAGCTCAGGTCCCATGGTCCAGCCTTGGGAGTGTGGGGAGGGCCCAGCTGTGGGCACCTGCTGTGCAGCCAGAGACAAACCCAAAGCACCCCCTGCTGCCTACTCGACAGAGCTCCGTGTCTCCGTGTCTCGGGGGAAGTCCTGGCAGTAGTTCAGCCTGAGGGCCTGTTCACTGTCAGTCCAGGACACCCACAGGCCATGCCCCTGCTCTGTCACGAGGCCACTGATGTTCAGAACTAGCCTTTTCCAGGGAGGACTTGTGAGTTGCCAGGACGACACTTGGGAAATAGGATGACTGTCCACTCTGAGGAGGCTGCAGGGAGGTGAGAATGCACAAGGCTCAGGAATGAGATCTGAGCAGCTCCTTGTTCAGGGGCGAGGGCTGAGATGACTGTGTTCAGTGTCTGAGTGAGGTGGGTGCTCCTGCTTGAGACCAAACACAGCCAGCACTGTTTATCCATGAGGGGTGAGTTGTCACAATGTTTCAATATGCACAAATATTGAGACATCAGAGAGCGTCGGGTGTCAGGGGATAGCAGGCCTGACACATTTGGATCTCGCATTTTTGGAAGAACCTGTTTCAGGGCACAGGAGTGTGTCTGCATAGGTGTTTCCCCGTTCAGAAGACACGTCCGTTCTTCCTTCCCTCTTACCTATCTTCCTTCCTTTCTTCCTTTGATTTTTTTTTTTAAAACTTTTTCCTGTGCTTTTGATGTTGGATAAAAGAAATCAAAATCCACTGCCGTGAAGCTTTTTCCTAATGTTCCACTAAAAGGTCTATCGTTTAGTATTTACATCTCGAATTTGCATGTTGACACCCAGTTTTCTCAACATTAGTTATGAAAAGACCATCCTTCTCATGGTGATTAGTCTTAACTGCCAGGTTGAAAATGATTTGAACATATGGGTTTATTCTGCACTTTGAGTGGACTTTCGGTTTGTTGCCTATATGTACGTCTGGCTATATGTGAGAACCACTCTTTTTTTTTTTTATTTTCTATTGTAGCTTTGTAGTGTGATTGGAAATCAGGAATTGTGAGACCTTCCACTTTGTTCTTTTTCTTTTTTTATGAAATAGTATCAGCTGTTCCGGATCTTTTAATTATTTGAATTGTATGTGACTCCTTAGGGTGTATGTTTGTAATCGGTTGTCGGGAACTCACGATGCAATTTTGGTGCAGGAAAAGAGAAAAATGTGTCATAATGTTCCTGTCCTAATATTTGTACCAAATTCCATTTTTGGAATGTCAATAGCAATTCCAAGGACTCTGTAGATTACTTTGGAATGTACTGACACTTTAACCACACTTTTTGTTTTGTTTTGTTTTGTTTTGCTTAATATGCATGCACCCATTACAAAGACAGAGAGAGGAAAAGTGAGAAATCACCTACCAGAGGGGATGGCCTTGCTGCAATCCCTTCTCTAGTCTTATCTCAGGATTTGGGGTATGCAGGCCATATGGCCGTCATGGTTTTCAAGCAGCCAGGCCTAAGATCTGAAGCACAGACTCAGCCGTGTGTGATCCATTGTCTTAACCTCCACACTAGCTGCTGGGTCACCGATTTTTATTCTTGCAATCTGTGAGCATTTGTTTGACACTGAAAGTAGTCTGATTACCCTGGACCACGCCTTCCCTCCCCCCTCCTGGACAATGCCTCCCCCACCCCGACCCTCCCGCAGAGTGCCTTAACCTCCTAGTGGGGGGCGTCTGGGGGGGGACCCGTACAGCATTGGGCCGATTTCCCGCACGGCGCGAACACAGGGACACCTAATGTGAAGGAGAGACTGTTAGATCCAAAAGGGAAGCTAGACTGCAACAGCCTAATCGTTGGAGACCTCAGCACTCCACTATCCCCTCTGCACAGATCATCTGGAGAAGAAGTAGGCACTAAAGAGAAAAAGGATCTAAATGATACCATAAATCACAAAGACTTAACAGACATCTATGGAACTTTCCTTAATTTGGAAAACATCACCAAATACACTATTTTTCTCACCCCCCCACATTGAATCTTTTCAAGGATTGACCACATCATTGGGCACAAAGCAAACCTCTACAGATTCAAAGGCATAGAAACTAGATCCAGCATCTTCTCCGACCATGATGGAATGAAACTTGAGTTGAATTTCAAGAGAAATACTCAAAAGTACTCAAATACGTGGAAACTAAATAACCTACTCCTGAATGACTCCACAACTGCTGAAGAACTGAAGACTGAAATCCAAAGATTCATGGAAGCCAATGACCATGAGGACAGGAGTTTCCATAATCTTTGGGATGCCGCTTAAGCAGCCATAAGAGGAGAGGAGAAGATTCCTCATGGCTCCTGCGAACTAGATTGAACTTCCAGAATTAGAAAGAAACACACCATCCATCAGTTGACAAGAAATCACCGAAGGACCACAAGAAATATGGGAAAGCAAAATAATAAAATAAAATAAAACCTCTCCTCCAAGGGAAAAAATAATTCCTCTTCATCCACAAGCAGTTCAATGGAAATCATGGAAATGTCTGATAAAGAATTTAGAACATTCATAATGGCGAAGCTAACAGAGATGGAAGAGAAGAGACAATGAACTGGTGAAGTAGAAAGGAGGAAGAAGTTGAAGAATTCCAGGAGGAGAGGCAATTCTTGCAGGAAATTCCCCTAAAAGAGGAATTACACACGTTAAAAAAGAATCAGACGGAACTGTTAGAGAGGAAGTCTGTAATACAGGGAGTCAAAATCTCCCTTGAAAGTATGAAGAGCAGACTAGATCATACAGAGTATACAATCTCAGACGTAGAAGAGAAAATTGCTGGCCTATCAAAATCCACCCCAAAGCCTGAGAAAATGGCCCCCAAATTTGAGAAGAATATACGAGAAGTACTAGATACCATCAAACGTCCAAACCTGCGGATAATTGGCATTCCAGAAGGTGAAGAGTCCCATCAGGGCATTGATCACTTATTTCATGAGGGATCCTGCAAGAAAACTTTCCAAACCTAGAGAGGCACTCAAAGATCCAGTCCCAAGAAATACAAAGGGTCCCTAAGAGAATCAACCCAAGAAGATCTTCTTCAAGACACACTCTAGCCAGGGTGACCAAAACCACAGACAGAGACAAGATACTAAGATTGGCAAGAGAAAAACATCCAGTCACCTACAAAAGACATCCCATCAGGCTAACGACAGACCTCTCATCGGAAACGATGCGAGCGAGGAACGGGTGGGAAAATATACCCAAAGTGTTAAGAGAAAAGCAATTTCAGCCAAGAATACTGTACCCGGCAAGACGATCTTTCATGTGGGAAGAAAGGTCAAGAACATTCTCAGATAAACAAAACCTGAACGAATTGACCAGCACCAGACCAGATGTCCAAGAAGTTCTCAAGGGTGTGCTCTATCAGGAAAATTAAATACAGTCACACAGAAATAAGAGTTAAGGGAACCAGCAGTTAGCGTCATGGCTATGTCGCTGGACTCCCACGTAGTCGACCGCGGTTCGCGTCCCGGACCCGGTGGCTTACAACTCAGGCCGGGCGCGTGTGCGTGCACGCCCAAGATCCCGAGAGGCGAATGGAGGAGAAGGGATTGCGGCGTGACCATCCCCCCTGGGGGGTGATTTCTCGCTTCCTGTCTCTATGTCTTTCTCTGTCTGTCTGGCGAGCGCACGCGCCCTGTAGCGACAAGCCTCTCACAAAGAAGCAGACAGACAAACAAAAACAAAGAAGAGTTCAAAAACACTAAGAAAGTGGCCTACATAATCCTAGGGACAAGTCTGGAGTTGAATATTATATCCCAGAATTTAATCAGGAACATTGAACCAAAACAGAAGATAGAGGACATGAGAGCGATAGGTTCATGCACGTCCCATTTGAACAGAATCCTAACCTGTTTCCTGGCTTGAAGCAAAGTTCCTTAGCATTTCTTTGATTTAAGTTCAAGCCAGTTCTCTTAATAAAACCAAGTGAACTTGCTATTGAAAGTAGAAAATTTAGGAAATTGTGTGGTGCATACAATGTGGGTGGGAAAGGAATGGAAGACAATTGTAGACACCAGAGATAGTGTGAGAAGAGGGTGGGAAAGGACAGAGGGTCAGAAAGAGGGGTAAAAAAGTCTAGAAACTAGAAATGGAGAGTTTTTGATAATATGCATGATTAAGTCACTATGCAGTATATTCTGGATGGGAAATGACATTCTGTATGCTGTGATGATGCTTAGGGAAGGAATGTAAATCAAGTTAGGAAAAAAAAAGTTTCAGGAAAAAAAATGTATTCGGTGACGGCAGTAAGATATGTAGCCCCAGCTAGGTGCTACTGTATAGGATGTCTAAAGTTAGACTTCTGTTCAAGCAGATGTGTATATCAGCTGTGTTTGCTATGAAACTATTTAGATTGATTAAGATCTGTAGGAATGCAATAAAATGTGGAGGGAAAACAGTATAGAAAGCAAACCTAGATACCAGAGACAGTGGGGAAGGAGAGTGGGAAATGGCAGCGGGTAAGAGAGAGGGAATCGAGGATGGGGGGCAAAAGGCAAAACATACAGGAAACAAGAAAGGGAAAGTATTTGTTGACAATAAGATGAACGTTGATGTGCTTGATTGAGACAGTATACAGTGTACTCTGGGTGGAAAGACAAAGCAGTCATAAGAGGAAAGATCATAGAAATGGGTACCTGGGTGGGCAGGTTCGATGGGAGAGGACCTGCCCTCATCTCTAGGGACCTGAGAGGGCTGCCTTGGGGGTGCAGAACCCCCTCGACCTGCCGACCCACCCCCCCTTGGGCACACAGTAGCCTCCAAAGCGACAGTCGTGGAGGAAAGCAGAGTTCCCCCCTCTCTCCTAAAGGAGGGGTGCGCGGGCCCTGCAGCTGGGTTGGAGCTTGGCTCTTGGCCTCTCCTGGACAACACATTCCCCTACCCAGCGTAGCTGCTTCCCCTAGCAGGGACAGCAGGGTCCCCTACCCTGGACAGCGCCTTCACCCCACCCCCCACGCCCCGCCCCCCGCAACCTCAGTCCCCGCCCTGGCGCCTTTCTGTCTGAGTGAGGAGAGGGCTCCCCTTATGGCATTGGGCAGCCGGTTCTGCACAGCACAGCACAGCACAGCACAGCGCTGCCCTCCTGCCTTAGTGCGTGGGCGGATCGCCGGGGAAGTCCGCCAAGGAGAAGCGGCGCCATTCCTCCACCTGCGCTGCCCGAGAGTGTGGCTCCCCGTGTTCCCAGGCGAGGCCCTGGGAGCCCGAGGTGTGTAGCCCCCTCGGTGCGAGTCCCCTGGATGACAAGGTCGCCTGGGGCGCGCACGGAGCGCAGCGGAACCCGACGGCCAGCCCTGGAGGACGAGGACGAGGACGAGGAAGGTAGGCGAAGGCGACAGCGTCTGGGGTCTCAGTGGGTTCTCTGCGACCTCTGCGGTGGGGCTGGGCTCCTGGGCAGATGGGATGTCGGCCTGGAAGGCTTGGCCTGGTAGTCGGGGACACCCAGGACAGCCATGTGGCTTCGTGGAGTGGGATCCTTGTGCTGCCCCTCCCTGGCTTCAGCTACTCTTAGCATATGGTCTTGCCATGAACACTGGTATCACTGCAAGAGTGCAGGTGAGTCTGGCAGATGCTTCAGGAGATGAGATTGGTAGAATGGGTGAGTCCGCGCAGGCTGGGAGAGGACACAGACACCTATGAAGAAGGAGTAGAGACTAGGGTGATGATTTGCAGGAGTCTCATCCACGAGACTGAAGTAGGCTGGGGCCTGCCCTGTGTCCCCAAGGTCTGTCCTACCTACCTGTGTAGAAAAGGAGGATTGAGGAGGAGGAGGAGGAGTGGAGTCTAGGCCAGGGTGGACAAAGCCTCTCGTCTCCACATGGATGGGCTGGCCCAGGCTGCCTTTTCTTCCCACCCTCTGCCACAGGAGGGGCTCTTTGTGTAAATGAGTAGCTTGTGGACGGTCATGGCTCTAGGTGCAGGACCAGGGAGGAGGCAGTGCTGGGTCCACACGCAGAGAGGCCCAGCTGCTGAGCCTGCATCCGTGAGCTCAGGTCCCATGGTCCAGCCTTGGGAGTGTGGGGAGGGCCCAGCTGTGGGCACCTGCTGTGCAGCCAGAGACAAACCCAAAGCACCCCCTGCTGCCTACTCGACAGAGCTCCGTGTCTCCGTGTCTCGGGGGAAGTCCTGGCAGTAGTTCAGCCTGAGGGCCTGTTCACTGTCAGTCCAGGACACCCACAGGCCATGCCCCTGCTCTGTCACGAGGCCACTGATGTTCAGAACTAGCCTTTTCCAGGGAGGACTTGTGAGTTGCCAGGAGGACACTTGGGAAATAGGATGACTGTCCACTCTGAGGAGGCTGCAGGGAGGTGAGAATGCACAAGGCTCAGGAATGAGATCTGAGCAGCTCCTTGTTCAGGGGCGAGGGCTGAGATGACTGTGTTCAGTGTCTGAGTGAGGTGGGTGCTCCTGTTTGAGACCAAACACAGCCAGCACTGTTTATCGATGAGGGGTGAGTTGTCACAATGTTTCAATATGCACAAATATTGAGACATCAGAGAGCGTCGGGTGTCAGGGGATAGCAGGCCTGACACATTTGGATCTCGCATTTTTGGAAGAACCTGTTCCAGGGCACAGGAGTGTGTCTGCATAGGTGTTTCCCCGTTCAGAAGACACGTCCGTTCTTCCTTCCCTCTTACCTATCTTCCTTCCTTTCTTCCTTTGATTTTTTTTTTAAAACTTTTTCCTGTGCTTTTGATGTTGGATAAAAGAAATCAAAATCCACTGCCGTGAAGCTTTTTCCTAATGTTCCACTAAAAGGTCTATCGTTGAGTATTTACATCTCGAATTTGCATGTTGACACCCAGTTTTCTCAACATTAGTTATGAAAAGACCATCCTTCTCATGGTGATTAGTCTTAACTGCCAGGTTGAAAATGATTTGAACATATGGGTTTATTCTGCACTTTGAGTGGACTTTCGGTTTGTTGCCTATATGTACGTCTGGCTATATGTGAGAACCACTCTTTTTTTTTTTTTAATTTTCTATTGTAGCTTTGTAGTGTGATTGGAAATCAGGAATTGTGAGACCTTCCACTTTGTTCTTTTTCTTTTTTTATGAAATAGTATCAGCTGTTCCGGATCTTATAATTATTTGAATTGTATGTGACTCCTTAGGGTGTATGTTTGTAATCGGTTGTCGGGAACTCACGATGCAATTTTGGTGCAGGAAAAGAGAAAAATGTGTCATAATGTTCCTGTCCTAATATTTGTACCAAATTCCATTTTTGGAATGTCAATAGCAATTCCAAGGACTCTGTAGATTACTTTGGAATGTACTGACACTTTAACCACACTTTTTGTTTTGTTTTGTTTTGCTTAATATGCATGCACCCATTACAAAGACAGAGAGAGGAAAAGTGAGAAATCACCTACCAGAGGGGATGGCCTTGCTGCAATCCCTTCTCTAGTCTTATCTCAGGATTTGGGGTATGCAGGCCATATGGCCGTCATGGTTTTCAAGCAGCCAGGCCAAAGATCTGAAGCACAGACTCAGCCGTGTGTGATCCATTGTCTTAACCTCCACACTAGCTGCTGGGTCACCGATTTTTATTCTTGCAATCTGTGAGCATTTGTTTGACACTGAAAGTAGTCTGATTACCCTGGACCACGCCTTCCCTCCCCCCTCCTGGACAATGCCTCCCCCACCCCGACCCTCCCGCAGAGTGCCTTAACCTCCTAGTGGGGGGCGTCTGGGGGGGGACCCGTACAGCATTGGGCCGATTTCCCGCACGGCGCGAACACAGGGACACCTAATGTGAAGGAGAGACTGTTAGATCCAAAAGGGAAGCTAGACTGCAACAGCCTAATCGTTGGAGACCTCAGCACTCCACTATCCCCTCTGCACAGATCATGTGGAGCAGAAATAGGCACTAAAGAGAAAAAGGATCTAAATGAAACCATACATCACAAAGACTTAACAGACATCTATGGAACTTTCCTTAATTGGAAAACATCACCAAATACACTATTTTTCTCACCCCCCCACATTGAATCTTTTCAAGGATTGACCACATCATTGGGCACAAAGCAAACCTCTACAGATTCAAAGGCATAGAAACTAGATCCAGCATCTTCTCCGACCATGATGGAATGAAACTTGAGTTGAATTTCAAGAGAAATACTCAAAAGTACTCAAATACGTGGAAACTAAATAACCTACTCCTGAATGACTCCACAACTGCTGAAGAACTGAAGACTGAAATCCAAAGATTCATGGAAGCCCATGACCATGAGGACAGGAGTTTCCATAATCTTTGGGATGCCGCTTAAGCAGCCATAAGAGGAGAGGAGAAGATTCCTCATGGCTCCTGCGAACTAGATTGAACTTCCAGAATTAGAAAGAAACACACCATCCATCAGTTGACAAGAAATCACCAAAGGACCACGAGAAATATGGGAAAGCCAAAAATAAATAAATAAATAAATAAATAAATAAATAAATAAATAAAACCTCTCCTCCAAGGGAAAAAATAATTCCTCTTCATCCACAAGCAGTTCAATGGAAATCATGGAAATGTCTGATAAAGAATTTAGAACATTCATAATGGCAAAGCTAACAGAGATGGGAGAGAAAAGGCAATGAACTGCTGAAGAGAAAGGAGGAAGAAGTTGAAGAATTCCAGGAGGAGAGGCAATTCTTGCAGGAAATTCCCCTAAAAGAGGAATTACACACGTTAAAAAAGAATCAGACGGAACTGTTAGAGAGGAAGTCTGTAATACAGGGAGTCAAAATCTCCCTTGAAAGTATGAAAAGCAGGCTAGATCATACAGAGTATACAATCTCAGACGCAGAAGAGAAAATTGCTGGCCTATCAAAATCCACCCCAAAGACTGAGAAAATGGCCTCCAAATTTGAGAAGAATATATGAGAAGTACTAGATACCATCAAACGTCCAAACCTGCGGATAATTGGCATTCCGGAAGGTGAAGAGTCCCATCAGGGCATTGATCATTTATTTCATGAGAGATCCTGCAAGAAAACTTTCCAAACCTAGAGAGGCACTCAAAGATCCAGTCCCAAGAAATACAAAGGGTCCCTAATAGAATCAACCCAAGAAGATCTTCTCCAAGACACACTCTAGCCAGGTTGACCAAAACCACAGACAGAGGCAAGATACGACGGTTGGCAAGAGAAAAACATCCAGTTACCTACAAAGGACATCCCATCAGGCTAACGACAGACCTCTCATCGGAAACGATGCGAGCGAGGAACGGGTGGGAAAATACATCCAAAGTGTTAAGAGAAAAGCAGTTTCACCCAAGAATACTGTACCCGGCACGACGATCTTTCACGTGGGAAGAAAGGACAAGAACATTCTCAGATAAACAAAACCTGAAAGAACTTACCAGCACCAGACCAGATGTCCAAGAAGTTCTCAAGGGTGTGCTCTATCAGGAAAATTAAATACAGACACACAGAAATAAGAGTTAAGGGAACCAGCAGTTAGCGTAATGGCTATGTCGCGGGACTCCCACGTAGTCGACCGCGGTTCGCGTCCCGGACCCGGTGGCTTACAACTCAGGCCGGGCGCGTGTGCGTGCACGCCCACGATCGCGAGAGGCGAATGGAGAAGAAGGGATTGCGGCGTGACCATCCCCCCTGGGGGGTGATTTCTCGCTTCCTGTCTCTCTGTCTTTCTCTGTCTGTCTGGCGAGCGCACGCGCCCTGTAGCGGCAAGCCTCTCAAAAAGAAGCAGGCAGACCAACAAAAACAAAGAAGAGTTAAAAACCACTAAGAAAGTGGCCTACATAATCCTAGGGACAAGTGTGGAGTTGAATATTATATCCCAGAATTTAATCAGGAACATTGAACCAAAACAGAAGATAGAGGACATGAGAGCGATAGGTTCATGCACGTCCCATTTGAACCGAATCCTAACCTGTTTCCTGGCTTGAAGCAAAGTTCCTTAGCATTTCTTTGATTTAAGTTCAAACCAGTTCTCTTAATAAAACCAAGTGAACTTGCTATTGAAAGTAGATAATTTAAGAAATTGTGTGGTGCATACAATGTGGGTGGGGAAGGAATGGAAGACAATTGTAGACACCAGAGATAGTGTGAGAAGAGGGTGGGAAAGGACAGAGGGTCAGAAAGAGGGGTAAAAAAGTCTAGAAAACTAGAAATGGAGAGTTTTTGATAATATGCATGAATAAGTCACTGTGCAGTATATTCTGGATGGGAAATGACATTTTGTATGCTGTGATGATGCTTAGGGAAGGAATGTAAATCAAGTTAGGAAAAAAAAAGTTTCAGGAAAAAAAATGTATTCGATGACGGCAGTAAGATATGTAGCCCCAGCTAGGTGCTACTGTATAGGATGTCTACAGTTAGACTTTTGTTCAAGGAGATGTGTATATCAGCTGTGTTTGCTATGAAACTATTTAGATTGATTAAGATCTGTAGGAATGCAATAAAATGTGGAGGGAAAACAGTATAGAAAGCAAACCTAGATACCAGAGACAGTGGGGAAGGAGAGTGGGAAATGGCAGAGGGTAAGAGAGAGGGAATCAAGGATGGGAGGAAAAAGGCAAAACATACAGGAAACAAGAAAGGGAAAGTATTTGTTGACAATAAGATGAACGTTGATGCGCTTGATTGAGACAGTATACAGTGTACTCTGGGTGGAAAGACAAAGCAGTCATAAGAGGAAAGATCATAGAAATGGGTACCTGGGTGGGCAGGTTCGATGGGAGAGGACCTGCCCTCATCTCTAGGGACCTGAGAGGGCTGCCTTGGGGGTGCAGAACCCCCTCGACCTGCCGACCCACCCCCCCTTGGACACACAGTAGCCTCCAAAGCGACAGTCGTGGAGGAAAGCAGAGTTCCCCCCGCTCTCCTAAAGGAGGGGTGCGCGGGCCCTGCAGCTGGGTTGGAGCTTGGCTCTTGGCCTCTCCTGGACAACACATTCCCCTACCCCAGCGTAGCTGCTTCCCCTAGCAGGGACAGCAGGGTCCCCTACCCTGGACAGCGCCTTCACCCCACCCCCCACGCCCCGCCCCCCGCAACCTCAGTCCCCGCCCTGGCGCCTTTCTGTCTGAGTGAGGAGAGGGCTCCCCTTATGGCATTGGGCAGCCGGTTCTGCACAGCACAGCACAGCGCTGCCCTCGTGCGTGCGTGCGTGGGCGGATCGCCGGGGAAGTCCGCCAAGGAGAAGCGGCGCCATTCCTCCACCTGCGCTGCCCGAGAGCGTGGCTCCCCGTGTTCCCAGGCGAGGCCCTGGGAGCCCGAGGTGTGTAGCCCCCTCGGTGCGAGTCCCCTGGATGACAAGGTCGCCTGGGGCGCGCACGGAGCGCAGCGGAACCCGACGGCCAGCCCTGGAGGACGAGGACGAGGAAGGTAGGCGAAGGCGACGGCGTCTGCGGTCTCAGTGGGTTCTCTGCGACCTCTGCGGTGGGGCTGGGCTCCTGGGCAGATGGGATGTCGGCCTGGAAGGCTTGGCCTGGTAGTCGGGGACACCCAGGACAGCCATGTGGCTTCGTGGAGTGGGATCCTTGTGCTGCCCCTCCCTGGCTTCAGCTACTCTTAGCATATGGTCTTGCCATGAACACTGGTATCACTGCAAGAGTGCAGGTGAGTCTGGCAGATGCTTCAGGAGATGAGATTGGTAGAATGGGTGAGTCCGCGCAGGCTGGGAGAGGAAACCTGCAGACACAGACACCTATGAAGAAGGAGTAGAGACTAGGGTGATGATTTGCAGGAGTCTCATCCACGAGACTGAAGTAGGCTGGGGCCTGCCCTGTGTCCCCAAGGTCTGTCCTACCTACCTGTGTAGAAAAGGAGGATTGAGGAGGAGGAGGAGGAGTGGAGTCTAGGCCAGGGTGGACAAAGCCTCTCGTCTCCACATGGATGGGCTGGCCCAGGCTGCCTTTTCTTCCCACCCTCTGCCACAGGAGGGGCTCTTTGTGTAAATGAGTAGCTTGTGGACGGTCATGGCTCTAGGTGCAGGACCAGGGAGGAGGCAGTGCTGGGTCCACACGCAGAGAGGCCCAGCTGCTGAGCCTGCATCAGTGAGCTCAGGTCCCATGGTCCAGCCTTGGGAGTGTGGGGAGGGCCCAGCTGTGGGCACCTGCTGTGCAGCCAGAGACAAACCCAAAGCACCCCCTGCTGCCTACTCGACAGAGCTCCGTGTCTCGGGGGAAGTCCTGGCAGTAGTTCAGCCTGAGGGCCTGTTCACTGTCAGTCCAGGACACCCACAGGCCATGCCCCTGCTCTGTCACGAGGCCACTGATGTTCAGAACTAGCCTTTTCCAGGGAGGACTTGTGAGTTGCCAGGAGGACACTTGGCAAATAGGATGACTGTCCACTCTGAGGAGGCTGCAGGGAGGTGAGAATGCACAAGGCTCAGGAATGAGATCTGAGCAGCTCCTTGTTCAGGGGCGAGGGCTGAGATGACTGTGTTCAGTGTCTGAGTGAGGTGGGTGCTCCTGCTTGAGACCAAACACAGCCAGCACTGTTTATCGATGAGGGGTGAGTTGTCACAATGTTTCAATATGCACAAATATTGAGACATCAGAGAGCGTGGGGTGTCAGGGGATAGCAGGCCTGACACATTTGGATCTCGCATTTTTGGAAGAACCTGTTCCAGGGCACAGGAGTCTGCATAGGTGTTTCCCCGTTCAGAAGACACGTCCGTTCTTCCTTCCCTCTTATCTATCTTCCTTCCTTTCTTCCTTTGATTTTTTTTAAAACTTTTTCCTGTGCTTTTGATGTTGGATAAAAGAAATCAAAATCCACTGCCGTGAAGCTTTTTCCTAATGTTCCACTAAAAGGTCTATCATTGAGTATTTACATCTCGAATTTGCATGTTGACACCCAGTTTTCTCAACATTAGTTATGAAAAGACCATCCTTCCCATGGTGATTAGTCTTAACTGCCAGGTTGAAAATGATTTGAACATATGGGTTTATTCAGCACTTTGAGTGGACTTTCGGTTTGTTGCCTATATGTACGTCTGGCTATATGTGAGAACCACTCTTTTTTTTTTTTTAAATTTTCTATTGTAGCTTTGTAGTGTGATTGGAAATCAGGAATTGTGAGACCTTCCACTTTGTTCTTTTTCTTTTTTTATGAAATAGTATCAGCTGTTCCGGATCTTTTAATTATTTGAATTGTATGTGACTCCTTAGGGTGTATGTTTGCATCGGTTGTCGGGAACTCACGATGCAATTTTGGTGCAGGAAAAGAGAAAAATGTGTCATAATGTTCCTGTCCTAATATTTGTACCAAATTCCATTTTTGGAATGTCAATAGCAATTCCAAGGACTCTGTAGATTACTTTGGAATGTACTGACACTTTAACCACACTTTTTGTTTTGTTTTGTTTTGCTTAATATGCATGCACCCATTACAAAGACAGAGAGAGGAAAAGTGAGAAATCACCTACCAGAGGGGATGGTCTTGCTGCAATCCCTTCTCTAGTCTTATCTCAGGATTTGGGGTATGCAGGCCATATGGCCGTCATGGTTTTCAAGCAGCCAGGCCAAAGATCTGAAGCACAGACTCAGCCGTGTGTGATCCATTGTCTTAACCTCCACACTAGCTGCTGGGTCACCGATTTTTATTCTTGCAATCTGTGAGCATTTGTTTGACACTGAAAGTAGTCTGATTACCCTGGACCACGCCTTCCCTCCCCCCTCCTGGACAATGCCTCCCCCACCCCGACCCTCCCGCAGAGTGCCTTAACCTCCTAGTGGGGGGCGTCTGGGGGGGGACCCGTACAGCATTGGGCCGATTTCCCGCACGGCGCGAACACAGGGACACCTAATGTGAAGGAGAGACTGTTAGATCCAAAAGGGAAGCTAGACTGCAACAGCCTAATCGTTGGAGACCTCAGCACTCCACTATCCCCTCTGCACAGATCATGTGGAGCAGAAATAGGCACTAAAGAGAAAAAGGATCTAAATGAAACCATACATCACAAAGACTTAACAGACATCTATGGAACTTTCCTTAATTGGAAAACATCACCAAATACACTTTTTTCTCACCCCCCACATTGAATCTTTTCAAGGATTGACCACATCATTGGGCACAAAGCAAACCTCTACAGATTCAAAGGCATAGAAACTAGATCCAGCATCTTCTCCGACCATGATGGAATGAAACTTGAGTTGAATTTCAAGAGAAATACTCAAAAGTACTCAAATACGTGGAAACTAAATAACCTACTCCTGAATGACTCCACAACTGCTGAAGAACTGAAGACTGAAATCCAAAGATTCATGGAAGCCAATGACCATGAGGACAGGAGTTTCCATAATCTTTGGGATGCCGCTTAAGCAGCCATAAGAGGAGAGGAGAAGATTCCTCATGGCTCCTGCGAACTAGATTGAACTTCCAGAATTAGAAAGAAACACACCATCCATCAGTTGACAAGAAATCACCAAAGGACCACGAGAAATATGGGAAAGCCAAAAATAAATAAATAAATAAATAAATAAATAAATAAATAAATAAATAAATAAAACCTCTCCTCCAAGGGAAAAAATAATTCCTCTTCATCCACAAGCAGTTCAATGGAAATCATGGAAATGTCTGATAAAGAATTTAGAACATTCATAATGGCGAAGCTAACAGAGATGGGAGAGAAAAGGCAATGAACTGCTGAAGAGAAAGGAGGAAGAAGTTGAAGAATTCCAGGAGGAGAGGCAATTCTTGCAGGAAATTCCCCTAAAAGAGGAATTACACACGTTAAAAAAGAATCAGACGGAACTGTGAGAGAGGAAGTCTGTAATACAGGGAGTCAAAATCTCCCTTGAAAGTATGAAAAGCAGGCTAGATCATACAGAGTATACAATCTCAGACGCAGAAGAGAAAATTGCTGGCCTATCAAAATCCACCCCAAAGACTGAGAAAATGGCCTCCAAATTTGAGAAGAATATATGAGAAGTACTAGATACCATCAAACGTCCAAACCTGCGGATAATTGGCATTCCAGAAGGTGAAGAGTCCCATCAGGGCATTGATCATTTATTTCATGAGAGATCCTGCAAGAAAACTCTCCAAACCTAGAGAGGCACTCAAAGATCCAGTCCCAAGAAATACAAAGGGTCCCTAATAGAATCAACCCAAGAAGATCTTGTCCAAGACACACTCTAGCCAGGTTGACCAAAACCACAGACAGAGACAAGATACTAAGGCTGGCAAGACAAAAACATCCAGTTACCTACAAAGAACATCCCATCAGGCTAACGACAGACCTCTCATCGGAAACAATGCGAGCGAGGAACGGGTGGGAAAATATATCCAAAGTGTTAAGAGAAAAGCAGTTTCAGCCAAGAGTACTGTACCCGGCACGGCGATCTTTCATGTGGGAAGAAAGGACAAGAACATTCTCGGATAAACAAAACCTGAAAGAATTGACCAGCACCAGACCAGATGTCCAAGAAGTTCTCCAGGGTGTGCTCTATCAGGAAAATTAAATACAGACACACAGAAATAAGAGTTAAGGGAACCAGCAGTTAGCGTAATGGCTATGTCGCTGGACTCCCACGTAGTCGACCGCGGTTCGGGTCCCGGACCCGGTGGCTTACAACTCAGGCCGGGCGCGTGTGCGTGTGCGTGCACGCCCAAGATCCCGAGAGGCGAATGGAGAAGAAGGGATTGCGGCGTGACCATCCCCCCTGGGGGGTGATTTCTCGCTTTCTGTCTCTGTGTCTTGCTCTGTCTGTCTGGCGAGCGCACGCGTCCTGTAGCGACAAGCCTCTCCAAAAGAAGCAGACAAACAAACAAAAAGAAAGAAGAGTTAAAAAACACTAAGAAAGTGGCCTACTTAATCCTAGGGGCAAGTCTGGAGTTGAATATTATATCGCAGAATTTAATCAGGAAAATTGAACCAAAACAGAGATAGAGTACATGAGAGCGATAGGTTCATGCACCTCCCATTTGAACCCGAATCCTAACCTGTTTCCTGGCTTGAAGCAAAGTTCCTTAGCATTTCTTTGATTTAAGTTCAAACCAGTTCTCTTAATAAAACCAAGTGAACTTGCTATTGAAAGTAGATAATTTAAGAAATTGTGTGGTGCATACAATGTGGGTGGGGAAGGAATGGAAGACAATTGTAGACACCAGAGATAGTGTGAGAAGAGGGTGGGAAAGGACAGAGGGTCAGAAAGAGGGGTAAAAAAGTCTAGAAAACTAGAAATGGAGAGTTTTTGATAATATGCATGAATAAGTCACTGTGCAGTATATTCTGGATGGGAAATGACATTTTGTATGCTGTGATGATGCTTAGGGAAGGAATGTAAATCAAGTTAGGAAAAAAAAAGTTTCAGGAAAAAAAATGTATTCGATGACGGCAGTAAGATATGTAGCCCCAGCTAGGTGCTACTGTATAGGATGTCTACAGTTAGACTTTTGTTCAAGGAGATGTGTATATCAGCTGTGTTTGCTATGAAACTATTTAGATTGATTAAGATCTGTAGGAATGCAATAAAATGTGGAGGGAAAACAGTATAGAAAGCAAACCTAGATACCAGAGACAGTGGGGAAGGAGAGTGGGAAATGGCAGAGGG
Source organism: Tupaia belangeri (assembly GCA_000181375.1). NCBI lineage: Eukaryota > Metazoa > Chordata > Mammalia > Scandentia > Tupaiidae > Tupaia > Tupaia belangeri. The sequence continues at coordinate 65,448 of AAPY01500008.1, forward strand.
TAAGAGAGAGGGAATCAAGGATGGGAGGAAAAAGGCAAAACATACAGGAAACAAGAAAGGGAAAGTATTTGTTGACAATAAGATGAACGTTGATGCGCTTGATTGAGACAGTATACAGTGTACTCTGGGTGGAAAGACAAAGCAGTCATAAGAGGAAAGATCATAGAAATGGGTACCTGGGTGGGCAGGTTCGATGGGAGAGGACCTGCCCTCATCTCTAGGGACCTGAGAGGGCTGCCTTGGGGGTGCAGAACCCCCTCGACCTGCCGACCC
>AAPY01500153.1:0-11354 GCA_000181375.1 Tupaia belangeri
AGTACGACACGGGCTGGGCAGTGGCACAGCGGTGATGTGGCTGGACCTGCCTGGACAGTCTCCTGTTCGCATCCTGGGGCCTCCCTGTGCACCAGGGTCGGCAGCAGTGCATGGGTGTTCGTGACCTGGGCTGACTGAGGCTGGGAGTGGATTGCAACATGAGGACCCTGTTAGAGTGCCTGTTTCTCTCATTCTCTTTCTCATGGAAAAATATTTTTAAGGAAAAAAGGAACCATGTGGTGTGAACATTCTTTAAATATTAACACAACTGAGTTTTTTAGGCCCTGGGCACTTACAGGACACTGAAATTCCATCTCCGTTGTGGTGGAGTCCTGACACTGGGCTGAGGGACTTGGAGCTGAACACAATAGAGCTTTTTTTGCAACGACTGCACTGGTGCTTGTAGATGTGAGCCCCTACTAGACTAATTCTGAGCAGCTGTTTGCATAGACTAGAGGAAGACTGTGGAGAGGACTGGCGTACAGCCATGCTCCACAGCCCTCAGAGTTTGGGATCTTGGGGCATGGTGCCCAGTAGGGCGGTTGTCTCCCCGAGGTCAGCGGGAAGGTGCCAGAACTGCAGCTCTCAGGTGAAGCAGCTCTCAGGGGAAACAGTGCCGTGCAAGGCCAAGCTCGTCTCCATGACCCTCCAGGAAATCGACTTACTTCCTGACCTAAATCTGATTTCTCGGGGGTAACTTGGTTTGTATCTGTTCAGAAATAATGAGTGAGAGAAGATGCTCATTAATGATATTTCTTCCACCCACTGTGTGGCCAGGGACATGTCACTTAACTTCTAGAGGCCGTTCCCCCTACCTTTTCCATATGCACTTTCCAGGGAGAGAAAAAGAGATGGCAAGAGAGAGGGGAGCAAGCATCCCCCACGGGGATGGTCATGTTACAATCCCTTCACTCCCATTTCTCCTTCCTGGCAGGATTTGGGTACATGCACACACATTCTCCATGTGTGTTTCGAGCCACCAGGTATGGGACTTAAACCACACAGTTGATCCAAATGTCTTCACACCACCATGCCACAGAGCTGGCCGTGTTAAAAACAAAAACACCAAAAGTATGGTTTCTGATTCAACATATCAGATACAAGGTGAAGGTAGAATCCTTCTTCCCTCTCTTGCTCCCCTTTTAGCCATGAAGGAACTCACCACACTCCTCCTACCTGAGGGCCTATGCACAGCCCCACTGGGGTCACCGTTTTCTGCTCGTCACCCAGGCGGAGCTCATTTACCCTTCAGCTCAAGGCCAATCCCAGGGAGGCCTTCTCTGGCTCACCTGCCTGGCTCCATCTCCCCAGACTTTGCATAGTCTAGCATTCTAGGATTATGGACTGGGACAAGCTGTTGGTGGCTGCCCTGTGGCAATCTCCCCAGATGGGCTGTGGGTCTGGAGGGCAGGGCTCTCCTCTCTTCTCCACTCTGCAACCCCTGGGTTCCTGATGAGCTTAACAAAGAAGCTCTCTGTTAATGATGATTTCCCCCCTCCCCCCAAATGAATGAAAAATTTAAAAAGGAGTCAACTGGACTTCTATTCAAGGTGAGGCCATGAAACCTCAGTGAAACAAGGTATCATCCACATTGCAGTTACCTGGGGCACCCGCTTCCCAGGCCCCGGGCTGTGTCTCCCTCGGAGAAGGCCAGCTTCATAGAAGTAGGCAGTTAGCAGGAAGATGTGCAGCCCCATCTGTGATCACAGAAGTGCCCACTGACTAACGAGATGCAGTTTGGCCCAGTCCATTAGCCAAGATCTATTTGGAAATGAGAGCAAGCAACACTGGCCTAGAATTCAGGCGCCTAGGCCCTGGTCCCCTCGTGCCCTTAACCAGTGTTGGACAGAGGCAGACCTTTTCCCCTCTCTGAGTCTCATCCCCTGCACCAGGGGAGGGGTGTGGACTTGGGGAATTTAGAGGGCCTTTTCCAGCTCTGGTTCTTGAAACCCTTCGACTGTGTCCTGTGAGCCTGGAGGGGCTGTGAAGAGCTCATTGCGCTCGCCTTTGTCCTCTCCACACATGCAGTGACGATCCCTAGTCCCTGGTGCCCCAGCCCTCACTCCTCTGCATCCTGCTCCTTCTTCTACTGCTGTGATATCAGCCAAGCAAGTAATCTTCCACGAAGTTTTTCTAGTCGATAGTAAAATTAGAAAAGCTAAGAAAAAATAGAAAACAAGAACGCACAGTAGCTCATTAGCTGAATAATTAGCTCATAATAGCTTAATGGCAACAGTAGCTCTCCACTGGAGGGCTGATCACGCATACCCACATGGCGATGAGTTAGCTGGCATGACACTGGTGGCCATAAAGCCAGAAAGAGATCAGGGTCTGTGGGGTTTGCCAGAAATGAGCAACCTATTCTTTTGGGCAGAGTGTCTCCTAGACTCCTGGGCAGGTGCAGAGACAGGAGCACAACTAGCTCTTCTCTACCATGTAACCATGCTACACACAAAAGGAGGGTCTTTTTGTCCTTAGCCGGGGAGCCCAGCAGCCTCCTGAGAGGGGCAAGAGCACATGGACTCACTCCCATGACCTCTCCTGACCCCACTGAGCTTGCTCTGAAATTCTGGCTGTGCTGTCACTTTCGGGAAGTGGAGGTGGGAATGGGGACCCCACTGGGGGAAGCCCAACAGCCACTCCAGGGGACCCCTGCCAGTAAGAGGCTGCCCTGGTCAGTGTAGCATGAGGTCTTGACTCTCACAAGTGTCTGTTACCCCACGGGGGACTTGTGCTGCCCAATGTGTTCCTTCTAGACAAACCCAACCAACCCCCGACCTCTTCACAGCTTTATTGCCAAGAACCTTCCACCAGCTGTATGTTGCCAGCTCTCCTGGGAAAAGCTAATGTTTCTAAGCTGTTATGAGTCAACTGTTGAGTTACTAAACTATTGTGCATTTTTTTCCCAGTTTTTCTAATTTTATTATTGATGAGTAAAATTTTATAAAAGAACTATTTGCTGTAGGTGCAATAGTGCGGCCTTGGGGTTTCAATTGAAGAATGGCAGGGGCCAGACAGTGGTGTGGTGGTTAAGGCAGCTGGATCCCATATGGCCAACTGCATGATTTGAATCATGGACCCAGTGGTTTGAAAAACACACTGGGCATGTGTGTATGTGAGCCCAAAATCCCAAGAAGAGAATGAAGGAGGAGGGACTGTGATGTGGTCATCTCTCTGGGGGTGATTTCTCACTTCTCTCTCTCTCTCTCTCCAGAGAGTGTACACACCCTATAACAAAAAAAAAGAGGAAAAATGGAAGGTACTATCATATTTCTCACCCCCTGGGCATAGTCTTCGTCTGCATATGCCACAGTTTTGAACAAATTGTTATTTACCATTTATTGTGATGACTGTTAAGTGTAGTGCCTGTATCCCTCAATTACATTCTTTTAAAAAAATAAATATTTTCATTTTCCCCAGCTTTAAAAATTGCCTGCTTTTCATCTGCTTAAATATTTCAGTAACCTTTTAAAAATCTCTTCCTAGACCATCACTGCCTGTCCATGCAAGTACAGACCTCAGGCTACCCGGCCACACTCTTCTCCTTTCCTAGAGAGATTCTCTTGACACAAGGAGACCCCTTTCTGCTCCAAGCAGGATGTCAACATTCTGGTTATGTTCTTTGCTCATGGTTGTGCTGGGTCTTCGTGTGGCTGGATCTCATTTCTTGTTTTTCTTAACTCCTCTGTTTTATTCTTCTCCAATGACTTCCTCCAACAGGGCTCCTGGGCAGTGAACTGGGAGTGTCTGGCCTATTGCCTTCACACTTGGATGATGGCTCAATTGGATTTCAGTTGGAAATAATCTCCTCTCAATACCTTAAAAACATGTTTCCTTTTAGTTTTGATGTGTTTGAGGTGGCCAGTCCTGTTCCTAACCTATCACCTCAGTGTGCACAGCTCCTGGAAGCAAGGCTTCTGAAGCCCGCTGAGTCTGTAAGTTTGTGTTGTTCTGTAACAGGAAAACGTCAAGTGCCATTATTCATTCCAGTCTGTTTTGTTCTGTTTTTGTAATACCCTAATAATTTGATGCTGATTTCATGCATATATATTGCTACACTAACTGTGTGTGTGTGTGTGTGTGTGTGTGTGTGTACAATTCTAATGTGCACAAAGTGTAGAAACATAACTCCAGTGCTCTAACAATAGGGTTCAAATTTTAATTACCAGAGCTGGATTAACCCCTTGCATAAAGTACAAACATTGTCACTAGTTCTTCAGTCCACGAATTGCTTGATCAATGTCACTTGTTTCAGAAACTGTTGGTGATTGGTCGCTGCCCTTTTGTTATTCCGTTGCCACGCAGACAGCCAAGCATGCTGAGGTCTGGCAAATTTCAGGATGTGTTTTAAAGGTAAAAATTGAGAACGGCAGGAGGGAGCAACATGGAGTCCTGTAGAGCAGAGATGAGCTAAATCCTAAAATAAGTGGAATAGGATTTCCTCATGGTCACCTGTAGTCACTTTGCTTAAGTGAGTCTGGAAGGTAAAGAGGAATGTATTTGTGCAATGAGGATGTCCACAAAACAAAATGTCCAAAGGTCTAGGTAGCATCTTGAGCTCCTTCAGGTGCATGTTCCTAAGAAAGCTACAAGAAGTGTGTGGGTTTTGTTGCTCACTGACTCAGTACACCGGAGCCTCCTGTGTTCAGGAAAAACTTCTCTTTGGGGATATATTGGCTTCTCTAAGTTTCAGTTTGGTGATGTGACGTTTCAGCATGAGTGACTCCATTTCAGTCTGGTTTGTTGGAGCCTAGAGTGGAAGCTTAGTCCAAAACAATGGCTTCTTATCATTCTTACTTAACACAATGAAAAGCATTTATGAGAATTCATTCTTGGGAGGCCAGCAGGCGGTTTGGTGGTTAAAGTCTCTGGATTACCACATGGCTGACTGTGGTTGAAGTCCCAGACTTGGTGGCTTGCTTTCTCACTTTCTCTTTCTGTCTCTGTGTTCCCTCTCTGGTCAAATTGAAATAAATAAATTAATAAATAAAGTTAAATAAAATAATTCTTTAAGAAGGAAAAAAAAAGAATTCGTTCCTGGGACTGGCAGATAGTCAACCATGGTTCAAGTCCCAGACCAGTAGCTTGAAACTCATGCCAGGTGTGTGCGCATCCATGCCCAAAATCCTGAGAGGAGAATGCAGGAGAAAGGATTGTGGCATGGCTATCCCCCCTAGGGGGTGATTTCTTGTTTTCTGTCTCTCTGTCTCTCTAGCAAGCGCATGTACCCTATAGCAGAATTTCTTTTTATAAAAATAAAAAATAAAAAATAAAAAAACCAGAATTCAGAATTCATTCTTTAGATTGAGACTCTTATGAATTTGGTTTTGAAACTAGTTTTGATCCTTCCCTGTCCAGGGACCACTCTTGCTTTCTTGTTAGTTTCCTCTTGAATTCCATGAGCTGGACATGGCTTTCTGAGTACCAGTGGTGCAGATTATCAGGCCTGTATCTTAAGGTGGCTGTGTCTGATCACCCTGACAGTTTATAGATGATCAGACAGAAATATAGGTTGTACCCCACTGTGGTTGACATTCTACCAACCATTTCCAGCTTTCAAGGAGTTTATCTAAGTCTTTTATTTTTTTAATTGTTATCACCAGATTGTGAGGGCTACATCTTTTGTACATTTAAAAAAAAGGATTATTCATTTGATATTATTTATTTTTATTATTTATTTAAGAGAGAGAGAAGGGGAGAAAGCAAGTCACTAGGTTCAGGACTCGAACTGCAGTTGGCCATTTGGGAGTCCAGAGCTCTTAACCACCACATCACCTGCTGCTCTCTTTTTTGGCACTTCCAATGTTTGTGATTAAATGATAAAAAGGCTTATTGGTTTGGTCTTGAATTACATTAGAATAAATATACATTTGGTTTAAAAAAGAAGAGAGGAAAGAATAAAAAGAAAAGTCTTCAATACTGCCAGGAAAATTTACTGTTTGTCTTGCCAAAATCTGATGATAAGATATTTGAAAGGACATTTTTCTTTTAAGTGCTTGATAGTCAGAAGTTGGCCTGATTGGAAGCCAGTATGCAGGGCCTAATAGAGTTTTTTGTAGAGTCTTTTTTCCTAAGGATAAATGGCTATTTGGAAACATGTCAAATATTCTATCCACTCAGGCAGGCTTTTAAAACATCCAGATAGGGCCAACTGGTGGCTTGGTGGTTAAGGCAGCAGAATCCCACATGGCCAGCTATGTGGTTCAAGTCCTGGACCTGGTGGTTTGGAAAACACACAGGCATGTATGCATGTGTGGACTCAAAATCCTGAAAGGAGAAATGGAGAAGAGATTGCAGCATGACCACTCTCCATGAACGATGTTTTCTCACTTTCTCTCTCTTTCTGGTGAAATGGGAGAGCAGGGATTATAGTTTGACCACCTCCCTGGCAGATGCTTTCTCACATACCTTCTTTCTTTCTGGTGAACACACATACTCTTCAGCAAATTGGGGGTGGGGGGAGTACACACCCACAAGAATAACAAAGAACATTTAGATAGTTCCTTGGTATTTCCAAAGTTCTCTCACCCAACATTTAAGTTTATGACCTCCATAAGATTACATCTCGGGACCAGCAGTTAGCGTAATGTCTATGTCGCTGGACTCACACGTAGTTGACCGCGGTTCGAGTCCTGGACCCGGTGGCTTAAACTCATGCCGGGCACGAGTGCGTGCGAACCTAAGATCTCGAGAGGAGAATAGAGGAGAAGGGATTGCGGCGTGGCCATCCCCCCTGGGGGGTGATTTCTCGCCTTCTGTCTCTCTGTCTCTCTCTGTCTGTCTGGCAAGCACACGCGCCCTATAGCAAAAACCTCTCCTCCCCTCCAAAAAAAAGATTACATCTCAAGGTAGAACAATAATGTTAATAATTTCCACAAGTACTGGTAAAAAAAGCATCAGTCCTTACTGAGCAGGTAACTTTAACTTATTCCATACGCCAGAAATATAATTTTGATTTAATTATTAATATAAACTAGTGAGTTTTTATCTGACTCATGGCTAAACTTTTTAAATGAACAGTTTAAGTTCTCTGTGTCTTTGTGTTTATGTTAGCCCATGTATGTATGTTACATATATGTGGCATTTTCTAACTCTGGATGGTATTACCAAACTTATTTTTAAGATCTCTTGGGACCAGCAGTTGTTGTAACGGCTATGTTGCTGGACTCCCATGTAGTCAACCATAGCTCGAGACCCAGACCTGGTGGCTTAAATTCATGCCGGGTGTGTGTGCACATGTGCCCAAGATCCCAAGAGGAGAATGGAGGAGAAGGGATTGCAGCGTGGCCATCCCCCCTGGGGCATGATTTCTCGCTTTCTGTCTCTCTGTCTCTCTCTTTCTAGCAAGTGCACATGCCCTATAGCAAAAACCTCTCCAAAAAAAAAAAAATCTCTTAAAGGAATTTTGTTTGAAAGAAAAATAAGCAATTATAAAAAAAATTTCTAAAATACTCAGAAATATAGACATTTACTTAAGTGTTTTTCAAGTTCACATAGTCAAGATAATTTTTGGCAAATAAGGCTAATTTAATATTGTTGGTTTAATAAAAATAGGTATATCTTCAGAATTTTCAACAGTAAATAAATATAGACTTACAATTTTTATCCTATCTGGGCTTACCAGTTAAATAAGCTTATTTTATTTCTATTAGATATTTAAAATTATGAAAATATAACTTTAAGCTAAGGAAAAATTACACAATAAAAATAAATTGGTTGATGTATATTAAGCATGGCATTTTTAAAAAAAGAGGCCACATGTTTTACTTTCTGGTTCTTTGCTTATGTAGTTGTTTTATATTTGATTAACATGCATATGTTTCAAAATTGGTCAGCAAGAAAACAACTTAAGGTGATGGCTAGCTTTTGTTGAATGTCTCATCAAGTTTTCATGAACAAAGTACTATTGTTGAAAACACATGACTTAAAGAAATGTAGGTGAGATAAAATTCATAACTGAGCTTTTCAACAAATAATTATATTTTACTATATGTATGATTAAAAATTGTTTACTAGATCTTTTTCTTATGACTTGAAACCTAAATTTATACTAAGTTAAGTCAAATGATAGATACCCATTGAATATCTAGGTCATTTCAGAGTATGGCAAAATATGGAAACACTAATTGCTGGACCATCAGTTTATCTATTTTTGACCTTTTACTACAGATACAGAGACAAGATATTTGGGTCTATTAGTGAACATGTTCTTTTTGCCATGTTGAAAAAATATACTATATGGAAGCATGTGCAAGAATTTATAAGATGGTATATTCACAGATTTGTTAATCTACTACAGATTAATGACAGATTCATAATTGCCTACTACTACTGACTCGAAATTAAGGTTATTGAGGGTTAAGAATTCAATATATGTAAATAAACTACTAGAAACTGTAAGAGTGAAAAAATTCTGTATATAAGTATGCAAGGAAAGTAAGATGTGTTTTTGGTAAGGAAATGTATACAAGATACAAGACTATATTTTTGTTAAACAAAAAGGAATGTGATTTTTGTTCCAAAATACTCTAAAGATTTTTAATAAAATGAAAGACGAAACCTAAATGGACATAGAAAATTGTAAAGAGTCTACAGAAAAGAGAGAGAGAATCTTATGTCATGTGGTCAAGTTGGCTAAGATTAAACAGATTTTATTATAAGGTTTTAAAACAAGCGTTCACATCAATAGCGTATCAAAGCAAAAGTAGAATTTTATTTTTTCCCTCTGTGAAAAATATGTAATTTTTTGAGATTATTGGTCTGTTTTAATAGACATTGCAAAAGATTTTATTTTACCTGTTAGGTAATTTGCCTAGGAGACAATGATTCTGCATCTTATCAAAATAGCTTGTGAGTCCTCCATGGTAAAATTAGCTTTGACTTTACTCTACTCCCCGACCGCAACGAGGATTTTTCCAAAATGGAAAGGGCTCACTAATTTTTTTTTACATTGGTGTTGTTTTCTACATTTAATATTTTTATTGTCACTAGAGTTAAACAGATAATATAGTGATCTTATTTAATCAAGTGTTTACATCTTTTGACATTTTTGATAATTTCCTAAGATCAAACTATAAATGAAGTTTTAAAAAAATAATTATTTTTATTATTTTAACTTTATTTATTTTATTTATTTTAATTTGACCAGAGAGGGACAGAGTGAGAAGAGAGAGAAAGTGAGAAAAACAAGACACCAAGTCCAGGACTCAAACCTCAGTCAGCCATGTGGGAGTCCAGTGCCCTGAACCATCACACTGCTTGGCAACCCTTGTAAATGAGGCTTTTTTGACCTCAAACTGACTTTCATGTTTTTCAACAGAACCTCTGAAAAATCTCTAAGGATTTATTTGCTTATCTTGTGAAAACAGAGATACCAAACTAATTAGATTTATTTAATATGTTAAATTACATAAGAAGTATTATCAAATAAAGAGTGATGTTAAATCTTCTTCATGTTATATTTCTATGGGTATATATGAGTGTTATTTTTAGTTTTTTAAAGAATTATTTATTTTATTTATTATTATTATTATTGCTATTTTATTTTTTAAATGATCTATTTTAATTTTTTTTATTCGTTCATTTTATTTTAATTTGATCAGAGACAGACACAAAAAGAGGGAGATAGGGAAAGTGAGAAAGCAAGCCACCAGGTCCAGGAATGGTTGGCCAAGTGGGAGTATCCAGCGCCTCAACATGCCACTTGCTGGACCCTTTTATTGTTATTTTAAAATTTGCTATAGGGCACATGCACTCACCAGAGAGAGACAGAGAGAGAGCAGAGAGGGAAAGTGAGAAAGCAAGCCATCAGATCTGGGACTCGAGCCCTGGTTGGCTATGCAGGAGTCTGGTGCCCAACCACCACACCACTACTGGCCCCTATGTGAGTATTATTAACGTAACTATCTCACAAATTGTATGGAACTCCTAAAAATTTATACAATTTGGCTATTTATGATATGTCTTGCAATAATGTTTTCAGTCTTATTTCCTGTTATTATCTTAAAATACCACAGAAATATCATAGAAATTTCCTTGCACTTGCTGGAGAGAGAAAGAGACAGAGCCTGAGAGAGAAAGTGAGAAGTTACCCCCCAGTGGGGATTCTCCTTCATTTTCCTGGGATTTGGGGCGTGTACACACACGTGTCCAGCATGAGTTTCAAGCCACTGGGTCTGGGATGTGAACTGCAGTCAGTCATGTGGGAGTTGAGCAACTTAAGTGCTACGTCATCTACTGGCCCTAACTTTGCTGATTTTTTAATGTTCTATTTTCAGGATCTAAGGAATTCCTTTCCCTTTTCCTCTTAAACCATTATAATTCACAGTAATTTGGTAACTTATACCTTTAGAAATAAAAATGAAAACATTTGTTTTTTAATTCCTACCTAATTCCCCTAGAAATAATAAACTCTTGGTGAATATTCTCATTTTTCATGACAATAAAGTTACCTGGTGAGATGGATAAGACTGTGTTCTCCTTTTTACAGAATATAGTTGGGAGCTTTGGTGATATTACCGAGACTTTCATGAAAATGTCATATTTGAGAATGATGTGTATCAAATCAGATAGGACCAGATAGTTTTAAGAATCTAAGGCTGATTTAATGGAGCCAATGTTTACAAAGTCTCTTAGACAGGGGAAAAAAAGAGATCTGGTTCCTGGTTTGCAAATTTCCCAGCCCCACAGGTGAGTAAGGAGTGTCACTTCCTGGCTGGCCTAGCAAGCTGAGAAGATCTAGGGACCTCACAAAGACAGTTCATTCATTCAAACCTTTAGGTAGCACAGGCGAAGTCTGATGGCAAGTTATTGGCTTGGCTTCTTAGCCCCAAGAGGCTTTTAAAAATCATGGGACCAGCAGTTAGTGTAATGGCTATGTTGCTGGACTCCCTTGTAGTTGACCGTGGTTTGAGTCCCGGACCCAGTGGCTTAAACTCACACCGAGTGTATGTACTCAAGATCCTGAGAGGAGAATGGAGGAGAAGGGATCACGGCGTGGCCATGCCCTCTGTGGGGGCGGTTTCTTGCTTTCTGTCTCTCTGGTGAGCACATGCGCCCTATAGCAAAAACCTCTAAAAAAAAAAAAAAAAAAAAAAAAAAAGAAAGAAAACTAAGCCAAGATTCCTTAAAGTTCCAGCAACACAGTCTTAAAAACAGCTTGTGTGGTGAACTACCATTCTTACAGCATTTGTGTACATAATCAAGCCAAGTGTGATGAGACTAGACTTGTTTTGAAAACAAAAATGGTTTTCATTTTATTATTTTCAACAGAAATGGGGTTGACTGTAGAAAATGATTTAATGATTCAGTGAAAAACTATAAACCACTCTTGTGAGTGTCCATTGTCTTTGCTG